>JAZHYW010041408.1:0-112563 GCA_037355805.1 Ixodes ricinus
TTTCATATTGAGGCGCCATCTGACGCCTATCTTTAATGTTTCCGGTTTCGGCTTTGCGGCATGTGCTTAAACATGGCTCCTGTCACGTCGAAAATCGACGACGACTTTGATGAAATGAGTGCGTGGAGACGGCGGCAGCAGCAAAAGCTTGCATTTGTACTGCACGCTGTTGGTGCGGCAGTTAACGGTACGTCGAATTTCTTCTGAATTCCCAAAAGCCTCAAAAAATGACGGCTGAATGGCTGAATTCATTGGCTCGCCTCATCCTGAAATTGTGGTAAGGCACATGAAGAAATTCGACAAGCTTTGAAGGATGTTTGCATACCTGTCAACACCAGCATTTTTTTTTCATTTCCCATGATGACGAACGGTTGCAGGAGCTGCCAAATGATCGCCGTCGAGTATCTACGTAACAAAGCAGGCGCAAGAATAGAACGCGAGACGCGTGAGACCACAGCGACACTGGCCGCAAGAGCAAAAACGCCGTCATCTTATCGGAAACCGACCTGTTCGAGCTCTCGCGCATCATCTCTGACGACGAAGCTCACTTCACCACCGTGCACCGGAAATAAGACAATGTCATTTAGTTTAGCTGGAGTGCACTCTGACCACTGGAGTGCGCTCGAGCGAGTTAACTTAACGCGCCCACTCTCAACCTACGACGCAGCGTGCACCTTGATGCGCCGCTCTGTTGCGGATTAAATAAATACATTTACCCGGAGTATGTGAAATCAGGCCTAACCACTTTCACGATTTCACTGTCCGAAAACACACCACAGAAGACGCCGTGTTTGTTGACATCGATGCATCCGATAGGCGAAGAATGTCCGGGGCTGAGCAATCCCTCAACCCAAGCTTCATCAAGTGTGCGCACCGCTCGGTTTCACGGTTGATCACTTCTGCAACTGCCGCAACTACGCACTTGCAGCCATTATGAGAGTGGCTTGGCTTGACTTGGCCTGACTGCTTGGTGGCAAAAGAAAATTGACTTGGTGGCTAGCTAAATTGGACACAATTCGAGACTCGTGGATCCGAAAATTGGAGGTGCGTTCATTATGCGAGGGAAAAAAAAAGTCAAAATATTGGCACCCGTTGTGGGGGTGCGTCCATTATGCGAGTAAATACGGTACTACATGTTGTAAATTTCCAAAGCAGAGAGACTACTCAATGGACAAATTAAAACAGAAATTAGCATGCAGATTCGCATTCTCTTTCCCTGCTCTTTTTCGTTGAACCTATTTGGCGTCAAGGCCGAGAAAAAGGCAGTGTGGGCCACAGTGTTATTCATTTTGGTAAAACCACTGCAGAGGAGGAACAAGAAATTGATCTGGGTTTTCTCTCTCTCACGCCTTGTGAACTTAAATGCCAAAGAGATCTGCAATGTAGCTTCTTGGCTTTAATGCTGGGGTCAAATGTGACACCACATTTTTGAAATCAAAACTAAGAAAGTGGGCATATCGGAAAATTTAAGACACCTCTCCCAACAAAAATGTCTGCATGACAAGGTGCAGTGTCAAGGAGCTGAATAATGCTGTCCATTGAATGAACTCCACATCTGTTAAGTGAATTGACTTACTTATCACAACAAGCAAAGCAATGAAGAAAAAAAAAGAGAAACTTCTCCCGCTGCTTTGAAACAGCCTTACCTTTGCCTCTTGCTGCTGAGCCTGCTCCTCAGTTTTCATCTCTTCAATGTCATCTTCAACCAAACTTGAGCATCGAAGCTTCTGTAAGGCTGTACGAGAAGTAATGAAATCAAACAAATTATACATTATAGTCACATCTAAGAAAGCAAGTACTACAGTATACTCCATTCACCCTTAAGCCAAGAATAGAAGCTCCACCTTCAGCAGGAGCTTTCTGCCCTTGCTAACACGAGTGCGAGCGCGCAGGCACATTAAAGCACTGCGGAAGCCAGTGAGCTCACGCTGAAGGCAGAGCTTCTAGTGTCAGCTTAAGGTTGAACGGAATATAGTATGCACCACCTGTTATTGTAATAGTAATGGCCCAAAGCTATCCAACTTCCATAACAATGACTACCACCTAAATCCAACAAATCTGTGGAGCTAAGTTACTTTCGTTTGCGCTTTACAGACTTGAGGTACTCATTGTAGTGGGTGTAATGTTTGCTATATACCCCACATTGACTGTGCTGCTAAACAACATGAAGCACAAAGACAGCAAAAACCAGAATGGAGCACTTTAAAATGAAATCTCAAGAAAAGTCAGAGAACAGAGTTTGCGACAGCAGGATTCCAGCCGAAGAGGCCAGTCTCTTAACCCATTTGCTAGCAGAGCTGGCGAATCGTCGGGCGTGTTGTCAGGGGCCATATTGCCAAAGCCGGCGATTCGATGGTCTGCATGATCTACAGGGGGAACAGTGCACCTGCAAAACAGTCACTCGAGTCAACAAACACACAAAAGAAAGAGACACTTACACAGCGCTGTGTAAGTGTCTCTTTCTTTGCGTGTTTGTTGACTCGAGAGACTGTTTTGCGGGTGCACTGTCTCCTGTAGATCATGAGCAACCAACTCGCCTGAACCTCTGTGTTAACAAGGTCTGCGTGAATTTCTGTTTTAAAGAGTAATTCATAGATGGCGCGCTATGTAGACTTGGGGTAGTGTAGTTAGATACATTGCCAACCGATGGCGAGAGTCGTTCTGTTTGCTGTGTTTGTTTGAGCTTGTTCTTTTGTGTGTCATCTTTCCCACTTGATCGCTGCCTGCTTGGAGAAGATGGCAGCGTCCAGTGTACAGTGTGGCCTTTCCGACGATGAAATCATTGATATCCTCTTCGACAGCGATGATGACGAGACGTCTGGTGAGGATAGCGAGTTTTCGGAGCCTTCTGTCGACGACGGGAGCGATTCCGACAGTAGTTCTGAGTCCGAATCACGACAAAAGCGCACTGGTTGAGCGACACCTAAGCGACCGAGGATGAAGTGCTTCAAGATCTTTCATACGAGGAAGAATCTGTGAGGGCCTAGTGATTTATAGACTTGAACGAACCACTTAAGCCTGTAAATAAACATGTTGTCTTGTTTTCTGCACCGAGTTTTACAGCAAAAGCTTATTATACAAGCAAAACAGTCACGCCTAGTGTGGCCCTGTTTTAGGGTAAAACATGCGGTACAGACAGCCCGGCAGCGCGCGCAATAGCGAATGGGTTAACGATTTGTTGGATAGCGTCTACGAGTTTCCATGGGGATTCCTTCCAGCTAGTGCAAAACTGTCATTCTTCAATATACTGTAACATTTACCTTCTCTTGCTAATGACTCCTGCTGCTTTGAAATGAGCAAATATCGTGGACTCTCTGGACAGAAGGGCAGCAGGACCAGCTGTAGCACCGCTGGAATTACAGCTATTGCTGTGGAAGTTACAAAGGAGATTATTCACACTTCTTGTGGCTGCATGTTTGAAAAGGCAGAACAACTTAGCCCACTGTAGAATTCCTTTCGAGAAACTAATATTTTCTAACATTAGAACAGCATTTCACAGTTAGTTTTTGTGTCAAGTTTTTGAGTCAACAATGTGCCATTATTTCATTTGCTTTCAGATTCATACAACTTTGACTAAGCCCCTTATGTATTTCACCAGATATGTCAGGTTCTGCTACCATATACTATATGTGCCTAAGTAAGGATATTCAAAGACTGGTTCTGAACAATATACAATTTGGTATATTAGATTTGAGTCAGAGGTAATGACATCTTTCTGCCATAAATAAACACTTTTACTTTACTATACATTTCCAACAAAAATTTGTGCATGTCCTCAAATCTTTGTAAATTTGTCCGTTAAAAAAAGTGTTCAAAGATTACGGGTTTGTGAAATTCGAGTAGCATTTTGAAGTGTTGAAGTGCCATAGAAAGGTCATGCAATAGACATCTGCATGAAAACTGAGGCAAAGCAAATTAGTCCACATCTGGAGGGGCATTCAAATAATCATGCACAGTTTTAATCATAGCTGCGACTTCCACATTTTTGAGAAAACATGTGTGAATAAAGCAATTAGTGTTTTCTCTCGAGTATCAAATACTTAAAAGAAAAATTGGACAGCGATTGTCCTGCTCTCACGAGTCTCCAGATGCAGCGCCATATTGTTTCTCCAGAAAAAGCATTGCCCCTTCTCAGATGAACCAGTCCTTGATTAGTGCTCAAAGGGCACCTTTCTGAGTGTGCTTAACCATAGTGCACCCGTTTCTTTACCTTTTACATTTAATATACTACCCCAGTAGACAAAATCTGGCGACTTAGCCCATTCCTGATTATGGAAAAAGAGCAATTTTCAAAGGATTCATGCAACCGCTTTTATTTTCCTAACTAACTTGCATATGAAGCAGTGTGACACACCAAAATTTGGCCAATTAGTTGTTCTTTCGAAAGGAACAAAGGTTGGTATAACAAAAAAAAGATTGTAAAATTTTATTTTTAAAAATACAATGCACATGCGGAAGGCGCAAAAACGCCGGAACTTCAACAGCTATGTTAAATTACGCAACAAATAAGAACAATTTCGTATATAGAAAATGTGCCCCACACCCATGGCTATTACAATTCCAAAAGTTACTGTACTCTGACTGAAATCTATATTTGGTTCGTTGGCGAGGTAGCCTCTGTAACACGTGTGCTTTTCAACGAAGGAATGCTTGTATTGGTGAAACACAGATAGTACACCTCACATCCCCAGCAGAAGGCTTTCTTTGTGTTCTATTTTGGTCTTGCGATAGCCTTGATTGCAGTTCCCTCATATTTAGCATTTTTGTATGCCTTGTTGGGAACATAAAATATGCATGCCGGCTTAAAACAGCATTGGAAATTATAGTGATGTTTACTGACAACCATCTGTTAAGCGACACCTATCAGATAATTTGAAGCGTCCCCAGAGCTCTTGAGGTCTAAAAAATGTGCCACAATACAGTTAAATTATGTAAATAATGGCATCTTTGTTACGAAAACTGATGCAAGCAGTTAGCTATGTTAGACGAGTGTAACCACTGTTCCCAGGACTACTTTTGACAGCCCACCAGCTTGCGCTAAAGCCTAAACCTACGTTAACACCGAAACTAGAGTTTTTCGGCTACCCACAAAATTGTGGAACATAATTCTCCGCACTAAATTTAATTTCTTGACGACGCTTGGAAACCGTCGATTAACGGTGACCAATGGCCTACGGGCGCGGTCAGGAAAGAGTTAAAACTTTATTTCCTCTCACTTTACTTCCATCTAAGGCCCTTGAAACTAGCCTACAGAACATAGTAGTAACTTAAGTATGGTTCACATGTTTGCATTTGAGTGCATGTGACTGGGTTGCGACCAATTGGGGCTGCATACGACGAGAGAACACGCCGGCACACTCGTGTTCCAGCCTCGGAAGACTTCAATTACGAGTACAACTAGACTGGAGGTTTTGCAGTATTTTCATCGCGAAACCTACGCATAATGGGGTTGGGTTTCCTGAAGAAAGAAGTATCCTCGCGGGCAGTTTGGCGTTGCTACGTTCCGGGCAAATGCAAAACAAAATTGTAGTTGAAGATTTCTTTTCGAGGAATCTCGGGTTTTTCTCGGTGAAGGAGAGCTCTAGATTGGGCTGTTTCGGTTTACCCCAATTTCGACGAAAACTGGCTCAGGGGTTAGGCAATTTTTGAGGTTTATCGGTATTTACAAAAAACAACCATGGAGCCCTACTTACGACATTGTTAAAATTGTTTAAGACCACGGTGAAACGATGATACATAAAAAATTATGAAATATGTGCAGATAGGAGGTGTTTCATGATTAACCGACAGATGATGCCAGCGTGTTATCCTGCCATAAGCAGTCACGAACAGTTGCAATGCAGTCAATCATGATTAAACACAATTGTGTGGACCAGCTCTTTGCTAGAAATACCAAACATGCCAAACACTTAGTCCAACTAAAAAGCCACTTACCTAACAGATAGGGCCACCCTTCTTCGGTACCTAAAATGACCTCTATACCTAATATTTGAGAAAGCAGCATCCCCACTGTAACTCCAACCTGGCTCACTGTGCCTGGAAAGTAAAATGACAACCACGTTCATTGCCAAGTTCGCGAGGTGTGAATGGACAACTAAAAATATGTTGCGAAGGAAACGCAGAAAACTGGTGCACTCTTCTTACCGAGGCCACCTCTAAGCGGCACAGGAGAAATCTCCAGCAGGTACATTGGCACTAGAGCAGTGTTCAGACCTGCAAAAGCAAGGTTAGAAAACAACTGTACACAGGCCTGATGCAAAACTGCAAAATTAGCATTTTTGTTTCTAATATTTCGTAAGAATGGAGAATAGTATTTGTTTTAGTATCCAAATTAAGGTTGGCAATGAAATTTCATTTCTATATCTTGCGAATAAAGTACTATGTAAACTTTCCCCAAGTCAGTATTTCTGAACACCTTCCAGAAGTGCTCAGCAATATCGTCATGGGCTCCCATGAGCCTTTTCCTGCATCCTCTTTTTTTTTTGTCTATGCATTTGTAGTGTACCCTTTCCTTTGTAGCAGTTGAAATAAAGGAGCACCAAAAGAGGTACAGAATAACCTCGATAATTCTATCTTGGTTTATTCGGAATCCCATATAATTCGCCAAATCTCCACGGTCCCGTGACTTCT
Organism: Ixodes ricinus; assembly: GCA_037355805.1. Lineage (NCBI taxonomy): Eukaryota > Metazoa > Arthropoda > Arachnida > Ixodida > Ixodidae > Ixodes > Ixodes ricinus. Next base: position 6,631 of record JAZHYW010041408.1, read on the forward strand.
CATGAAAATACGACTGGATTATTTGAGCGCTCCGGACGTGCCTACACAGGTAATTCGCCGATTTGGTCTTCCAGGTTAAATTTTTAAGTGCTAGGTGGCGCCAATTGGCATCCAGATTCGGCAGCAAAAAACAAAGATGGCGCGCGTCTTCGCTGATCCGTTTCCTGTTTGCTGGTTCACGCGAGAGTCAGCGACGAACGACGGTGCTTTCTTACTGTCGCCTGTCACGTCGCTCGGTTCCTTGGATTTCTAGAAAACGTCTCGCATCGCCTTCGTTGCTTGCTCCGTCGCTTTCATGTGGTTTGCCTCGTCACACGATTGACCGAGTGACAGCGAAGAGGGTCGCCGTCGCTTGTCTCGTCACTCGCCAAATCACTCAGATGCGGTTTATTCATATGTGGAAGATCCATCGCCACCACCTTCCGAAGCGGATGTTGCTCTGCTACGACAATGGCAAGGGGCTATTCCATTGATCTTCTCAGGTCTATGGTATATGCCTGATCGTGTATGCATAGAAACACGTGAAGGCGCAAGCCATCAAGAGGTGCTTCGAACACCCTGGATATTTCGAAGGTATGACTGGCCATGAAGTAGGAGGATACCACGGTCGAAGTAAACAAACACGACGGCACGGGCGTTTCTGCTGTTTTGAGAGTGCTGCCACGACATCGCCGCACGAGTAGGTGGATCTTCCGTTCTAGTACGTGCTGGATTATCATAGCGACGCATGACGAAAATTCACAGTCAAGGATAGCGCTTTTACGCGGAACGATGAGCTTTCACCATGCCGTCCACGTCGACGATCACCACCGACGCTATGTTTGCGGAAAGAAGGAGCCGGGCTGGCCGGCCCGCGACCGGCACGACTGGCCTGCAACGCGCGCATATACGTGCGCTTCCGCGCATCCCGGGGGAACGGGAAATTCCCCCCCGCGGAGGAAGGCAAGGAGAAAACGTAGTCCCTTGTTTGTGAAACGATAACTGCAGTATCGCGTATTCTAAGCTAGAAATATTTCACGTCTTGTGAAATTATCATGTACAACATATTTAAATTAACTGAAAATTGTTTCTTTAGCAAAACTTTACAAAGGCCGTCAAAATTTTCAAACATACGATAATTTCATTGGTCCTCGCAAGTACAGAAAAGAGTCCGCACGTATTTTATTCCTGCGTGATTAATAGGCGGTTCTGACTTCTAAAACTGAAGATGCTCATTCACTGACACTTCCTTAATGCCATCGCACCAAAAAGTAGCTTCTCCAAAAACTGCTTGAGTGCCCCTTTAAGGACAGCAATGGTGAGCCGGTCGACATGAGGTTTGCAGACTACTTAAACATGGAAGATAATGAGCAAACCTGCTACGTGGACCTTAAGAGCGAAATCACTGACGGTGTGACGGCAGAGATTGACGACGATGATGAGCCACCTCGCCTCTAGGGGAAGTTATATAGTCGCTGAATGTCGTCCGCAGCTTTGTGGAATGTAATGGCGGTGATTCTGATATTTATCCTTCTTGAAAGTATGATGGTCGGCGGCGCTAATTACAAAACGCGGCAGTCCCATATCGACGACTACTTCGGGTGATGTTCTCTCGTTTTGACTACTCGTTTTGAATAAAATGTTTCCTTCAAGATTCAAGGCTTCGCGCACAATTTTTTTTTCTTTTTTTGTTTTTGGACAATTTGCAAATTTGCTTAATTTACATATTTTTTTGCCGTCCGACCGACTTCAAATTAACGAGGTTCTTATGTGCCTTAGATTAACAGGAGTCATGTCATCCAATTGCCGACGAAACAAAAACGCGATTGGAAAAATTCTTAGCTTATAGGCATAGTTATGCAGAAAGGGTGGGGGGCAAGCATGCTATGGCACCCCCTGACGACTCCGGAGGGCGCAAATTCAGTAAGATTCATTTTCAGATTATGCAACACAACAAAAACATAGCATGCTTGGTCAGCCTCGCTGTGCAGACCTATGCTTATGGGGTGACGCTGAGTATAAATATCCCTGGTTTTCAATCAGAATTTTGATGATAAAATTCTCATTTAGCAGGAAAATGTTGGTAAATTTAGCGGGAATATTTCCCCGCTAAATTTAGCAGAAAGAAATTTTGGCTCAATTTAGCGGGAAGTTCAGCGAAAATTTCCCACTAAATGGGACGGGAGCAGGAGAGTGGAGGAGGGGAGGGTACAGAGGGGGAGCAGGGGCATACCCTCCCCTCCGTACCCACCCTTCCTCCTCCTCAAGAACTGCACTCTAATTGGGCATTACAGAAAATTGTAAACGTCTTTCATTTCTTATTAAGTTGTTATTCTTATACATGAATGATATCTTGGGCATCAATGACTTTGTGAACAAAAAGGTATTCATTAGAGATTGCAGATCTCTTTTGAAAAATTAATCAAAACATTCTTCTGCCAATAGGTCACTGAGTTTCGTAGTCACCCTAATTCCTGAACGGATATTCATAAAGTCATCAGAGCAGTACTATTCTCAATTTCAATTGACTTCGCACACCAGTCTATCGAGCCACTGGATTGTTTTAAGGAATTTTGCCTATGGCAACAATGTAAAAATAAATCATAGGTATCCAAATGTTTGGATTGAGCTTAACAGATACGAAATTATCAAAACAATATAATTAATTACTCTAAGAGCTCCCAAACCCTGCTCAATCCAATGATTGGTGACGGCATGCTAAACATTTTAATATCATAACATATTTGTTTTTTTCCTCTGTGGGAACAGCTACAAATCCTCTTAGTAATTTAAGATTCCTTTTGGATTAACTCCAGTTATTGCTCATAGAGTAAACAAAGTGGATGAAAAAGTTGCCACCAAAGTTAGGCCTATAAGACTAATAGAAAGTTCTAGCAAGCGACTTTCAACAAAAATGTTGCCTTCAAAATCCAGAAAAAGGCTTGAGCTTACCGCAATTGATTCCGATGATAAGGCGACCAAAAATGAGCAATTCTATGCTTCTGGAGGCATGGCTGAAACCCATCATTGAGCCCCAAGAATGCCCAGAATATTGTTGATGAGCATTCCTCCTTTCCTGCAATGCAGGACACAAAAAGAGACACACGTGCATCCTAAATTAAGGATTCAACACTACACGAGGAGGGAAAGATCCCCTTGCTCTTTCCTTTACATTAGCATTTTCTTAAATGCCAAATGAATATGAACATACACATAAAAATTTCAAAAGATCCCCGCATTTGTAAGTCATTTGCTGGTGCATAAGGTTAAAAAAATGTGTTAAGAATAAGGCTAAGAAAATGGGCCAAACTTTTGCCGAACTTTTTTAACTATTCGGCAAAAATAATTGTTGGCAGACTTAAAAGTTGCATATTCAGTTTTTTCAGGCGAAAAAAAGCTTTTAGGCTTTTGTTTAATGCATATTGCACAGTTAATTTCTAAATAATGTGATATTCTACAAGATAATTGTATCCGTGTCATGTTTGTGCATTTACTAGCAATTTTACAGTGACTTTTTGCAGAAATGGAGTGACAACGAGGTTGGGTAGTAGCGGCCGCAGTCACAATATGTGAGTTTCGGTTTTGAGGCCTCATTAGCGCAAGCCTGCAAGCGTGTACATTGTTAAAATAAAGGCGGTAACACTGTGTTCTTACTTTCTCTGCGAGTCACCGTTTCAAGCGCGAAAATGAATGCAACAACTGCTGAGCCTTCACCAGAAGCGATAATATTATTGTAAATATGCATGTTTTTCGATTTGAGTCACTTGACGCCAGGTTTGCATGGCGTCATATTCACAAAATCTCACTTTTAACTTTTAAAATGCCGGTTTTTGATGTTAGGCACACACAAACATTTAAAAAGATGGGAAGAGTCAGGAATGTCGGATGTGCAACGTCAACCATGATAATTCTGTGTTTAGTTTTATGCGGATAGATGGAAACTGCAGAATAACAGTAACTAAAAAGAAATTTTATTTTGTTTTGGCACAAACTACTTGTGAGCCAAAAACAGGATTGCTGTAATTGCAATGAGTGCTTTAATGTACTTGTCAGTCAATGTTGCAACTAACTCTCGTTGCATCACTAGAAAGATCAGATGAAAATCACGTTATCCAGAATGTACCATCATTTGTCACTTGCACAGTGGACTGCCTCAATTCCTGGTTGTTTCTTTGTTCTTGAAGCAGGAAATATTGAAGAGGACCACACTCAAAGGCTGACAAACACTGTTACCGTGTCGCCTACTCCATACCTTAACGTAACCGCTGGTAGTACTACCAGTTTTACACTGTATAATGGTAACCGCACGGCGTCTATTTGCAATCCATGGCCCAGTCGCGTTCTCGTGCGTGCGCAGACGTTTGCCGAGTTTTTGCCGAACTTTCCTCCAAAAGCTCGGCATGTGCCAAACTTTGCCAAATCTGAAGTTCGGAAGATTCGGTTCATCACTAGTATTTACATAGTAGGGCTCTCCATAGGACCTTTGAGAGTGCGGCCATACTTTTATTGCCCTTGTTGCTTTTGCACATGCTACGTTTCTGTGCAGCAGCGATTCCATTTGCAGGGTTTTGTAGCTAAGTGTGGTGCTATGCAAGTCTGCTAAGCAAAATGATCTGGTGCATTTCGAGTTTGCAAAATCAATATGTAACATATGGCAATTTCAAAATACACATGTTGAATATTTATTTTTATTCATTATAAATCTGTAGCATTCACAAAGTTTATGTTGAACTACTGTGAACACGACCAATTTCTCCACAGTCGGCTAAATTCAGTGCACACCGACCTAACTGTCGAGAGATATGGCATTCACAAATTATGTTGCACGCATGCATTTCATGCACATGAATGTATGGTATGCACTACTGCAAAAATTGCAATCCAGCTTAATCAGAGCAAATACTCAGCCTGACCTTGGCATACTTGAGTCTGCTTTATGTGCTCATGCATGGTTTTGCTCTAACATCAAGTTATCTGTCTTCTCTGTGTCTCATTACATCCATGCTATATTTTTGGTTCGGATAAATATGCATCAGAGCTAACATGCTTTAGTTTTCTCTGCAATAAAATTCCATTCAGGGCTTGCTTAAATTTTTGTGTACATACACACACATTACTAGATCATGTGAACAAGAGCATGTAACTGCTGGCATCTTTGTTGGGAGGCAATGAACTACAGAACGGTTTCATGAAACATCAATGCAGTTTTTGCAGTGTGTGCATTTGTGAAGTGGCAGCGTTCCATTTCGCTCATTTCAATTGTTTGAAAGTGCAATTTCCAACAGTTCCTCTTTCACTTGCAAACGCTTGTTCACATGTAACACCAAAGCTTCAAAGGTGTGCCAGCACTAGCATGCTTATAAACCGTCAAAACTGAACACAGGACTCTAATAACATCCCAGCCACCTTTTCACACTAGAAATGTAACGCATATCTCACACAAACATATGTTTCACTCAAGCACATGTGTCATGAATGTGAGCCAGAAATTGCAAGACTTGTGCCAGGAATTTACAATATTGTTTCCTGGTCCAAAACCCACACATACCCGGTTAATGGATGGTAAAGCACAAAAACTGACAAACAGGCACACTGTTTCGAGTGAGCAATCAGTTGTTCAAGCAAGTTTCTGAGAGAATATTAAAATACAAACAAGTAGAAGAACCATGCAGTAGCACAGAAAGTTGAGCAGGCGCACCTTCCAAAACGGTTGGCTATCATGCCACCTGAAATGCCTCCCACCATGCCGCCAATGGCAAAGACAGCCACTGTGATTGCCCACAACCAGTCCTTGAAGTTCTTCGTTATTTCATGGCCCGTCCTTTCCAAGTAGACTGATGAAATGAAGCCCTCTACCACCTGCAGAAAAAATGCAGAATTAATTCAAGGCAGGGAAGGAATACAAATGCAATTAAACAATAGGTCAATTTAATCAAATGTATTTGCATGAATCAGACCTTGAAGTAACTCTTCTGACCCTTAAATTTCACTCTGGTTGCTCAGGCAAATGTCACGTCAAAGGCGATGCAAATGAAGGTGCTCAAGTTATCTCGAGAATTATCACACTGTCAGATCTGTGTTGTATGTGTCAAACAACATGCAATTAGAAAACTCGCAGTGGATGAAAGTGAAAAGATCCGGGTGGTAGGAATTTGAGAGAAAGTAGGTTGTAGGGTGCCTTTTATAACTGCATTTTCATATCATAGCCAAGCATAAAACTATTCAGAGAGGTTCTACCAGTTCACCAATCACTAATTTAATTGATCTGTACTTATTGAGTAAAATGTTACATAGTATGTTTTGATTCCGCTTGTACTGTTTGTTTCGTTCGTGGTGCCAAGTGCAGAATCCCTTGAGGAGAGCAAAACAAACAATTAAAAATATTAGCACAAACCTTTTGGGGGGCATTGATTACACCTAGATTATAGCCAAATTGGAACATTCCTAGGACGGAAGCAAAAATGGCAAGGACCAGCATACATGTCAGGCCCTGCAAAGACAAACCAATTGACACCATCAGCACACTTTTCATCACAGTCAGCTTTTATGCACCCAGCCCTCGAAGTTCTCTTTTAAAAACTTCCAGGCAGAAAATATATGGGACAAATTTACTTTCCCCCATAGCCTCGGTGAAATGGTGAGTGTCAGACAAACAAGCACAGCATAAATTGTTGAAAATCTAAAGCATAACCGATTTTATGGAAATCGAACATGATGATGACTTTAGGAATTTTCTCGGAGGAAGATTTAGTTAAAAAAGCTAAACTAAATCAGCCCCCTAGGACACCCTGCTTGAGTTTTCAGTGAAACAAGCCATGACGATGTTTGTGACAGTGCATTAAATACCCCACTGGCCACCCCCAATATGCTGCTGCATAATACACCTTTTGATTCCTCCTCAGTAATCTCTCTCTATCTCTGTGCTGCTGCATGGCAAAGCTCAGCCAAAATTTGTTGTATGGATAGAGCAAGAAGTTGCGTCTACAATAAAATAGGACAATCTGTCTCCATCACAAAGAATAAACATCTGCTAGTGCAATATGACAGCTAATCTGGGGTCTTCACCATGCATTATGCAGCACCAATAACCAGTGTTGGGTAGAATACATCTAAAAAGTACAAAGTAAATGAGAGGTTATATACTTCAAGTAAAATAGTAAGTACACCAGGTGCAATGTGCTTCAAGTACAGTGCTATAAATACAATGTACTTTCAAAGTAAAAGTACAAGTACTTTTTAACACTTATCTTTCAAGATGCCCTTTCATTCCCCTATAGCTTTTTTGTTTTAGAGCGCAGCTCTTAGGCGTACCGTCTCCAGTTTGAGCAGCGTCGCTGTTGGCGCTCAACCGCACAATGACAATGACGATGACATCATCATGACGACATCATCGTCATCGTCACTGATGATGTCATCAGTGACGATGACGATGACCCTAAATTCCCTGCTAAATTTAGCGGAAAAAATTTCCCCGCTAAATCAAGCGGAAAAAATTTCCCCGCTAAATCTAGTGGAAAAATTACTCCGCTAAAGTTAGGGAAAAAATTCCTAAGCTAAATTCCTGCCAAATTTACATGCGATGGTCTCACCAAAGATGTGCATTTTCTGCGACTTGTGTTAGCTGCACGTCGATCCACATCCATGTTAGAAGTGGGGGAATTTCCACCTTCTCCCCTCAGTACCCTTCCTACTCCTCCTCAAGAGCTGCACTCTAATTCAGCGTTACAGGGGTATTGTAAACGTCTCATTTTTCTCTATTTTTTTTAACTGGTATGCATTGTTCTAGGTGTAATCGGGGGTGCATCAGTTATTGTAGGAAATAGCAGCAGAATTTTGGATAAAGTGGCCACAGAGTAGTTGTTTTACTCTACAGCTTATAAACTTATTTAACACAATCAACTTATAAGGCACTTATTTCTATCAATCTTATAGCTGCCACTACTTCTCAGAAAAATGACTGGATGGCGTCTCAAAGGACGAGACTGCGTTTTCACATGACTATATGCCATTTTTTGGTTAAAGGTGGTTGAACTCTTATACTCGACCACAAAAGTTGCGTGTAGTAGTGGGAAAGCCAAGCGTACGAGCGCGTGGTTCTTGAAGAAGCTTAATTTCACAGATACCAAATTTGGGGAATGTACTTTGAAGTCGAGGACGCTTTTTCTCAGAAAGTATCAGAAATAATACTTTAAGTAGAGTACAAGTACATACTCAGAGAATGTACTTCAAGTAACGTACAAGTTTACCAAACCTACTTGAAGAAGTACAATGTACTTCCCAACACTACCCGACAACCAATTTCATGACTGTACAATGACAGCCCATATCAGAAATTAGCATGCAATGCTAGTTTGTGAGAGAGGCTTTGCTCGCTCCACGTGCTGCCAAGCTGCAGTATATAAAACACATTTGCCACTAAACCCAACCACCTGGGCTGAAAGCCTCTCCAAATCAATCGTCGTGCTGCTTTCAAATGCACAAAATTAAAAAATAAATTTCTAAAGGTGATAGCAGCATGCTTGCATGATTTAACATCACAAGCCTATGCAATACAATCTGTTTTTAAGTTATTACTTCAACTTGCAAACAAAACAGAGGGAGAGGACTTTTGGTAAAATTTCTGCATGAAAGAAATGTTCACGTCTAGGTTTTAATGCGGTCTAAATGATTGTATTACAAAACACTATATAACTCGATTTCAGTATAACTTGGCAAACAGCAAAAGCCACGGCCAGAATAAGAGAGGCAGAGCGAGGTGGGCGACAGCCCCACAGGAAATCGCTGGGGTGGTAGTGTCCTGGCATGCCCCCAACACTGATGCTCTTATTCACTCATGAGGCTTGTAGCTGCCGGCATTTTGCAAGTCGTACTACAAACAGTATAAACCGATCGATATAGTTCAGTATCCTTGAAAAAAATCTGCAAGTCCATAAATAGTGTCGGCAGGATCCAAGTGACCTGGCCGACTTGACATAATTTAGTTCTTCAACGTTCAACGCTCAACTCCTAGACTGGTTCAGGCATCTCAAAGAGGCCTTTTTATTTATATAATGAATTACTCTATATTGCACAAAGGTCCTGACCCACTTCAAAGCAAGTGTGAACCCAAGACACTGGATTATCAGGTGATGCAATGACGTACCCGAAAGTGCTAAAATCATATGCGACTTGATAGAATTATATTGATTGATTATTGACATGGTTGCACAGGGGGCGAGGGGAAAACGGGACATACAAAGCAAAGCTCTAAACACAGCTGCAGTTTTATTAGGCCGAATTATCCTTAAGTAGTCCCACAACCACGAGAAAAACACAAAACAAAACAAGAAAAGAAAAGAAAAAGGAAAAAATTTACCACTTCTGAATATTACACTAAGGAACCAAGCCACCCAAGGACACCAACAAAAAAAACCAACAAAGCACCGTTGCTAATGGGGTATCCACACGAAGGAGAAATCCACCCTTTTCCTCCGCGGAGCGCGCATCACGTGAGACATACGTCATCCCTTTTGATGCCTCGCGGCGCCGTTCTCCTCCGTGGCGGAGGCGCGGAGGCTTCGTTCCATCAGCACGAAAGCTCTGCAGGTGCACGCGGCGGAGCCGGGGACGGAGTTTCCCGGGTTGCTGACGTCACGACATCCGTCCGCGGAGTTCTCCTTCGTGTGGATACCCCTTATAATACAGGGAGGATTGTTTACGCAGAAAGCTGGCATTTGCATTGGATCTCGAGTTGCGCCTCTCCTTTCAGAGATATATCTCAGAGCGTTTGACCTAGCTGTGGCAGAAGCGCTGGAAGTGTATCAAAGGATTCAGTCTTAGTTCGTAGCTATGTAGACAATATTGTTGCGGATGAAAAAGGATAGACAACCGTAAAACTAAGAATAAAGGTTTAATCGGCAAACTTGTGCCAGAAACGAAAGAGAAAACGAAGCGTCGATAAAGCAGAAGTAAACGTCTAGGCGTCGGCGAGGCTAGAGCGAGACTCGCTTGGCAAGGTCATGCTGGGCTCCTTATCTACTTACACTCGGTATCTCAATCGTTCGGCCAAAAATGTTTGAGCGTCGAGCATTCAGGGTAAGAGTAAACACAAATCTTGTAGAAGTACGGAGAAGAATGAGTGAATAAAAGTAACGTCCAGCGCCGGGCGTCGAACCCCGGACGCCAACATGAGAGCCACGTGCATTCCCTCTTGGCCATGCATGCAGCATTACTCCCCTATAAGAAGTGCATCAACCTCACGCAACTTGAAGGTAAAATGACACGAAGCTTAATCAAATCAGAATGCATAGTAATCTGCGGGGTTGTATGAACCATGACGAGTCTTTAGTCCTGTCAAGAATACAGTGCAATCCACATATAACGATAATGAAAAAAACCCAAAAATTCAATCACTATAACCGATTATCGTTGTATCTGGACTAGAAACTGAGCATTTCTAGAAACTCTAGAAACTGATTGTTATAAGCAGTGCATCGTTATATGTGGCATCGTTATAAGTGGATTGCACTGTAGTATGGCGTGAGATGAGACGACGTGCACCATTTTGGGATGCGGCTGTCGGCGCCCTGTTGGCCGGGTTCCATTGGGGAGCATCTCACAATTCCAGTTCCCAAGTTTTGACAGTTTCTTGTCGAGGCCGCGGCGGCGAATGGGCGTCCACACCCACATTCTGCCTCCGGGCTCAAGTGGGGCTTCAGCACCCCCTCCTCCCCCTTCCCGAAATCCAGCCGACCTTGTAGGCTGGATTTCGGAAGCCACGACGCTGTGGGCTTTCTCGTGGATTAAGAAAGCCCACAAAAAGATAGGGAGAAGAACCCCGGGGATTCTATCAGCATAGTGGGACAGCTGCCAGCAGGCAAGAAAATGAGGGCAACCAAGGTCATAGCCTATGCATCAGAGTTCTTTCTGGCACTGAGCGCCGCTAGGCGCAGAGTGAGAAAGTAGGCTTGACCCAAGTTTGGGCATGTGAAAAGTTTTGGTACTTCCTCATTCGGAACAATTTTCCATGTAGAAGCTGACCAGAAGCCACTGGTTTCTATTTTTGGATCAAAGGCGACCGACGAATTAACGCCATGGCTCCAGGGGATGCGAATGCACCTCATGAGATATACGACAACTCATATGTTCCTGGAAAAGACCTCACAGTGGCCGACACCCTCTCCAGGTCTCTAGTCCAACGGCCTGAAACAAGAACTCACAGAGGAGATACTGGGCTTCATAGAGCATGGGATGTCCTCTCTACCGATGACTCATCCGAGCCTGAAGCAAACTGCCCCCAAGCAAAAGCTGGACTTGGAATCTAAACGGATCATAGAGTTATGCATGAGTGGATGGCAAATCTCGCTCGTGATGTAGGAGCAGACCTCAAGGCATATTGGCTATTCAAAGACAACATTTCCATGGGGGAAGATATCCTGATGCGTGGTCTCAGGGGTTGTTATTCCTCGAAAATTCCTAAAGTCAGTCCTCAATCAGCTTCATGAAGGACATTTTGGCATAGAAAAGTGCTGGGCACGGACGAGAAAGTCAGTGCGGAGGCCCCATACTGACACAGACATTGAAAACCTGCTTAAAGAGTGTCACGTCTGCCTGAAGCACAGTCGAAACAGGAAACTGACACTGAAACCAACAGGAAGTTCCCAGAAAGGCCCTGGCAATGAGTTGGGATGTACCTGTTCTTCCTAAATGGTCAATGGTGGTTGATAGTCACCGACTATTCCTCACGAGTATCGACGAGTTAGTCTGCCTGAACAGCCCTTGTTGGAGCAGCAGTTGTCAACCACTGCAAGTCTCTTTTCACAAGACATGGGATTCCAGAGAACGGGCCCCGGTTATCAGAGACGTGCCATTCCAAGTTTGCGAAGTTTTCGTAGCAGTACAACACCTGCCACGTAACCTCGAGTCCCCATTACCCTAAAAGCAGCGGGCTTCCCGAAGCAGCAGTAAAAACAAGTAAAAGATCGCTAGATAAATCAAAGGATCCCTACGAGATGCTCTTTGCATGACCGGACCAGCCCTTTCAAGAATGGCTACAGCCCTTCTGAGCTGCTGATGGGAAGAAGGCTTTCGACACCTCCATTGGCTGCAGAGAGTATTCATGCTCATACGCCTCACGACAAGCAGCTAAGGTAATTCGAGGTAAGCATTGCCATGAGCAGAAGCAAGACTACGACCAACGTCACGGCGTTTGGGATCTGCCCTTACTGGATGACGATACGGACGTGTGGCTGATTGATCTAAAATGCCAAGGTGTTCTCAGCGGCCAAGCAGAGGGCCTAGGTCTTACTGGGGGAAACTGATGGAGAGTCTGTTCGATGAGTCTACACACACTAGTACCGCTTCACAGCAGACTTCCCGTAGTGTAGACATTGCCAAGACTTGGATGTAAGTACCAAAGTCGGCGCATCATGCCAAGACCCAACTCATGCACACATAAAAAGTGGAAGATGCATTGTACCTCCTGAAATGCTCTTGGACGTGTAAGGAAAGTGCGGGAGTGAGCTTTTGGTTAGTACCTTGGTGCTAACTGACATGAACAAACTTTCTGAGGACCATAGAACTGCATACAGTCCAGCATTATTTAATTTCTCATTTTTTAAAAGAGGTGGAGATGTGTGACATAGCACAACTGCATTCGCATGTGTCACATTGGTCACGAGTCAGTGACGCTGGGCTCCATGTGAGGGATGCTCTGCTGACCTGGCTGGCTGCTTCGATGTTGGATCTGTACATATAATGACGTTCTCTTGACGTGATAAATGTTCTGCTCCCTATAGCCCTGTTGCCAGCCATGAAGTTTTCGTTCTGCGACCATGAGAATAGAGCAGCTAGAGTTGTTCTGGCCTTCTTTGGAGCCAGGACAGGTTTTGCAGTGTCAAATGGTTCGGTCCGAGGTCAATGACTGCACCGTATTCACACAGAAAATCCATTCAGAGAATGACATCTCTCGCACAGTCTTGTAGCCTGATGAATTTCATGGGGCAGATCTCATCATGGACCTCAACTCGTGCAGTGCTTTCCGACAGAGCATAATCAGGTGTCCTCCAGCGTTTTGAATTTGTGGGCCGACCCACGGTGCCGTAACTTTCCAAAGGCGGTCTGCGAGCTTCCCGCTCATAGCAGAGTAGTTCACGCTGTGGTGTCCACGGCCGCCGATGTGCCGCGACTGTCGATGATGATGATGGAGTTGTTCGGCATCTTTCCTGGAAAGCGCCGTTCCAAGTAGCATGTTGTCATTATAGCGGGGGCCTCTGACGTTCGTTGAGGGGTCTTTCGTCACTGGCCTCCGGCAGGTCCAGCTCCAGGAATTGCCACCGCTCAGTTTCCCTGACAAAGGGGAGAGGGGCGGGCAGCTTTCACACGACGAGGTCAGTGCATCGGCGAAGCTGGACGTCGTGGTGGCCCGCGGCCGGGGCCCACGAGCGGGCGCGGGGAGACTAAGGTCGATCAAGGCACTCGTCGATCACCCGCGAGTCGCTCACCAGTGTGTGCGCATGAGTTGCTCTGGTGGAAGCCGCGCCTTCTCCCAACTGCCGAGTTGGGACAGATGATAGACGTGGTTGGCTTTTTCACAGTAATGGCACGAGCGGGCGGCGGTCGGCGATTCTACACCACACGCCGGTCTTTCTTGGCGCAGGTGGTTCCGGGGTGGGTGTACCTCGGTCCAGAGTTGTGCTTGCGCCGTCGGACCTGCACTGTGGCGTCGGGGTGTGCTGTCGAGGCGGTGCCGAGTACTAGCGGGGCACAGCTGCTCGCCTCTTGGCAATCGTGGCGTACGTTGCCAATGGGACTTGCTCAAGTGTCGCTACTGTGTTGATAGGAGCCTCCAGTTCAATGGCTTGCTGGACTTCCGCTCGTACTACTTTGGCAATGAAGAGAGAAGCCAGGGTGATCGTCAGCAGGCAGCAATTTTCCGAGCACCTCCCTGATCACGTCGCAAATCGTATCTCGACATGGTCTCGAGCAAAGAGGCCGGTTCTCAGCATCGAGGCTAGCCAACACGGGGGCAGTGACGTTGGGCAGTCGCTGGTAGTGGGTGGCTCGTGCTTGGAGGGCCTGCTCGATGTTTGTGGCCTCCGATCACAAATGCCTGGACGGTCACAGGTGGGTCTCGCACGAGGCCCCCGAAGATTGCTTTCCTTTACTCCTTGCATGCCTTGCATGAGAATCTTGAGCTTCTTCACTTCCTGCGCTTGTGGATTCCAGGCGGTTAAATAGTCAAAGGACGTCTTCGACGGAGCTGACAATGCTTTCATTTGGTCCTTGAATCCTCACCTGGAATGGATTTTCCGGCGCATTCCCAATGCTGCTGGCTCGCAAAGGTGTGGTGTAGCTGCTCTTCGCACGTTTCCCAGGAGGTGACCAACACTTCATGGTTTTCAAACCAGAGATGGGCCATTCCATCTAGTGAGAAATAGATGTTCTGGACGCTCTGCTCTAGTGTCCATCTGGTTATGCACCGTGCCATCGCGTTCGTACTGCTGTATCCAGTCGTCGACGTCTTCGCAAACTTCGCCGTGGTAGGTTGCCAGCGTACGAGGTGCGACAGGCAGGAACGCGTCAACGGAGGATGCAGCAGCAGGGGTCTCGGTCGATTGGCCCTGGGAAAACATTTCCGTGTTCGTTGACTTCTTCCTTGGCTGTTTCACCAATGGACCGAATTCCATCCGGTTGGCCTTGAGTATGGGGGCTTGCTCGGGCTTCGTCTGGCTCCACGGAAGGAAGGTTTCCAGGGCTTGAAATCAATCTGGTCCGGCGGCTCCTCAAAGGCGTCACGAGGAAGGGACATAGAGAAGTTACCCAACCACCTCCACCAGAAATGTTGCGGCCTAGAAAATGATTAACAAACGTAAAACTAAAGATAAAGGTTTAATTGGCAAACTCGTGCCAGGACACAAACGAAGAAGAATGAGTGTCGAAAAAGCAGAAGCGAAACGTCGAGGCATCGGCATGACAGCTGACTAGAGCAAGACTGACTCGGCAAGGTCATCCTGGGGTCTTTATCTAGTACTCTTATCCATCAAACATTCTGCCTAGAATGTTCAAGCATCAGGCACTCAGGGGAGAGAGTAAAAATGAATCTTCTAGAAGTATGGAGAAGAATGAATAAATAAAAGTAATTTCCAGCACCGGGCATCGAACCTCAGACGCCTGCGTGAGAGCCACGAGAGTTCCCTCTCAGCCATGCACGTAGCAATATGTTTGGTTTGGACAATGGTGTGGGCAATCAGGTTAAGATTAATTTCCCTTAAAACAGCTCCTGAGGTGTCCCTTTCCGAGGAAGTACCAAATAAAGGGTGGCTGGAGCATTTTGGGATCGAGGTTCTGGTTAGCAAATGGTCTCTGTTGGGAGTTTGGGAAGGTGGGCTCAAAGCCTTTGCTTTTCTAGGTCAAGTTGTCGTTCAAAAATTGTGAAGATAGTTGTGTTAAAGTCTGTATTAATGAGCATCGCTTTCATGTGTGCACCGTGCATGCCTGGCATGGAAAAACAGCTTGCATTGGCGCAAATTATAGTAGGAGGCATGTGTCACCTGTTGTTTCCTGAATTATTAACTGCTTGTAGCTAGAGGCAGCCCATAGAGGGGCTTCTACGGGGTGGGACGAAGGAGGCGGCGGGCTCTTTACATCGACCGGAAAATTCGGTTTCTTAACCTATGTCGCCCTACGACTTTGTGCAGCGATTGCCCACAGATGGTGCATATTTTTTGTAGCATTTTGCCCAAGAGCGAACATACACGGGGAAAAAGTAAAAGAAGAAAAAGGCTTAGCTCCCTATGGGAAACGCAACTGACAGCCACACGGTCTGCAAACAACACTGGCGCCCGTTTCGCACGGGGAGACAAGAGATGGGGCGCACGCGACGCCAGCCGCGAACGAGCATACTGGCGCCGAGCGCCGGCACGTTGGCAGAGCCGATCGTTTACGACTCCCAGCGGCTCGCGTTCCGCATGGAACGGCGACAGTCGCGAGCAAACAAGCGCAGGCCGCGGTAGCGACAAGGAACTGCAGCGTTCCTTGTCTGCTCAGCAAACCGTTAGCGGCAGTTGGCGTGGCGACCGCTCGCCCTCTCTTGTCTCCACGTGCTGGCGCAATGGCGCGTGTCGTTTGCTGGGCCGGTGCGCGATCGCTACTTTTCCATAGGAGCTGGCCTTTTCTTTCTTTACTTTTTCCTCCATTGGCTCGTTCTTTACAGGCACTGCAAATACCATCTGTGTGCTGTCCATCGGTGTGTGACAAACGAGACTGGTGCTCACGGTACAAAAACCTGACCCTCCTGCCCTGTATAAACGGGGTTCTCTGCCTGTGCCTGCCTCACCTGCTGTTTCGCCTAACGAACGATTACAAGCAGGTGCAGGCGTGACTCTAGGTTTTAAACTGTGCGCTTGTTCGGACAGATTGACGCGCCTTTATCGTCGGGAACGTAGAGCATGGCTGAAGAAGTATGGAGGGCATGTCGGAGGATTGTGACCCTGGAGTTGTTTGTGAAATCCCTATGAAATGTGGTGCTAGCTATGTAGGTGCAGACCGCCAGGTGTCCCAATGGGACGTTATGTGAACCACAGGCCTGCGGTAAAAGATAGGAGTGAATCTTCAGGCTGGCTAGGCATGTTTCTAAGTTCCTCCGATTGCTGTGTTGTTCAGAACGAGACTAAGTTCTAGATAAAGGGAAGAATTGCTACAAACAGCGCTTACGGAAGTCTCTTACATAGCTAGCAAGGTTTCATGTTATTGGTAACATGTCTGTGTCTTGCAAGCGAACCTGTTAAAACGTTTCTGAATTCTTAATATTCATTTCCTTTTTTTTTGGTGGAGGTGAACCAAGTTGGGTATTTTTTTCCTTTCCCTTTGTGTGCAGTAGGTGTGGCCAGGTTTTTTGGAATGTTTGGGGAACGTGTGGGGGTGATGCATGCTTCGCGTTTCTTCTGCATTAGTGTCCTTGGATGGCTCTGTTCCTTAGTGTGGTAATCAAAAATGTTCAATCTTTTCCTTTTTTTTTTCTTCTTTCTTTTGTTTTGTTTGGTGTGTACTTCTCGTGGTTGTGGGCCTATTTAAGGATGATTCGGCCTAATAAAGTTCAGCTGCGTTTGGTGCTTTTATTGTCCGTCTTGGTTTTTCTTCGCTCCTAGGTTACAATGTCAGTATTGAACCAGATTGCCTGCACACTCAATATAATTTCAATAAATTATCTGTTTTTTTTTTTTCTCTTTTTAAAAATTTAGTGATATGTCCTTCGTATGCTTCATGCAGGATCAAGGGTCCTATGCAAGAATCATTCAGGTAACACCACAATATAATTTACAAGAACAACTGGACCAAGTATGGTGCCATTTACCCAGTGAAGTTTGATCAGATTCATGTCAGAGAGAAAAAGAGGAAATAAATAATGTTGGGTAGAGTTTGCCATTCCTAAAAGACGTCTGGATCAACCATTACAGCGGCAATTAATCATACTCTAAGTTCTGAGTGTGCATTTTTCATCGGTTGGCTTGTTCTGATCAACAGCCCATTATTTGTAATTAATATAATCTCAACAGAATGGATAATTGGGCACGTTGGTATGTATTCATTTTGAAAGGGTGCGACTAGAGCACGGACAAAATTTAGTCCGGTTTTTCTCTCTCTTTGTCCGTGTCTATAGTCGGTAATAGGTCAAGAGTAAAGTGGAAGCTCCTCCCTCTTTCCACTTTAGCAGAGCGAACGATGGAGAGGAGGTCACCTACGCTCCAGTGTTCGATCTGCCAAAGTGGAAAGGGGTGAGAGGAACTTCCACTTTACTCCTAACTCTTTCTTAACCACAGGAAAAGTAGCAATTTTCAAAGGATCTGTGCAAACGCCTTCTATTTTCTTAACTAATTTGCGTATAAAGCAATAGGACCGATCAAAATATGACCAATTAGTGGTTCTATCAAAAGAAGCAGGTTGGTATAATGTAGGAAAAGATTTTAATATTTTATTTCTTGAATATACAGTGTATGTGCAGAAGGCGTATAAATGGCAAAACTTCTACAGCTATGTCAAATTAAACGACAAATAAAAACTTCTAAATATACAAAATGTGCCCCACACCCACTGCCATCACTTCTGAAAGTTAGTGCACTCTAACGTGACGTCTATTTTTGGTTTGTCTTAGAGTTAGCCTCTGTAACACGTGTGCTTTTCATTGAACGCAGTGCTTATATTGGTGAAAAGCAGATAGTACACCTCACAACCCCAGCAAGCTTTTTTGTGTTCTTCCTTGGTCTTGCGATAGCCTTGACTGCAGTTTCTTCCTATATAGCATTTTTGTCCAGCCTTGCTAGGAGCATCGAATGTGCATGGTTATAGAACGTGCATGGCTATTATTTTCAATCTGGTGCACGGAGGCTGCAGAAAATCATTTTCGAAGCACCACTGAAGCCCCTCCTTCCCGTAGCGTGACGTCATATCCAGAGTTTCGGGTATCTCTGCTCTCGCGCATCTTCAGCGCCTATCAAAGCTATGCACGTGCACCGCCCATACGAGCTACACGCGCTTGGCGGCGGAAAGATCGCGGTACAACGTTTAAGGGGCCCTGCAAGGACTTTTTACTGGTTTTTAATTTGCACCGAACCTGAGCGCACTGAACGTAGTAACAATGGAACTTTTCTTTTCTCGAATTTCGGTTTATTTTAAAAGTTATAGGCAAATTAAAATTACAAAAACAAGCAAAAAATAACCTCCTTCATGACGTCCTTGGTCGCTTGAGTGGCCGTGAACTAGAGGAGGGGTAGTGAGCTCAGCGAGCGCTCACGGCTGCTGCACTCCGTGTCGACGGCTCGAGAGGGCGCCACTAAAGCATGTTCTGGATAGGCTGTATGAAGCGGGCAGCCAGGGCGGCTCGCATTGCATTTGCTGCGCGATTAAACACTAATTCGGCATGACACTTCATTGGCCACAAACGACAGCAAACACGGGGTAAAGATCAGTTCAGAACGGGAGCCACTTCGCGCTGCCATACCGCCAAACGGCCAAACCGCAAGCCAAAGCTGCTCGCCGAAGGCCTTCGGAACGCTCGGAACCGGTCGGATCCTCCGACCCATACGACCGCAGCGCCGCGTGACATCCGGGACCTTTCTACGCTCGCCACTCGTCGGTGCCTGATCCCACTACACCTTTCTAGTATGTGCCGCCTTTTCCACCGCTTGGTGGCGGGTATGTCGACGGGTCATTTCTTGTTTCCGTACTTTGTAAACTGCATTTGTTTCTTTTCTGATCTAAAATACTGAACAAAAACTACTTTTATAAATAATTGAAACGGTTCGCGCCACTTATATTTTGTATTTCGACTAAAAAGAAGCTTTTAGCGGCTCTGACCAGTAGTAAGCCCAGGACCAAAGACGTCACATATCGCGTGCTTTCGGCACCGCGGGTCGCCCCCGTAGGTGGAGGAGGTTTCCGCGTCGTCCGGTTAAAATTTGACGCACTGATATTTAGTTACTCTCTCCATGCCCGCTGGCTTGCCCGAACCCCAAGAGACGTGGAAACCGCAAAAAAGGTAGATGCTTAAATTTGATTGCAGGGCCCCTTTAACAACTGATCGGAGGCTTTTCGTGTTTTCACGCGTTTATTTATATTCAGGAAAAACGAACGCGGTGGTCAGATTCCCACTAATAAAATACTCTAGAATTAATTCTAACTCATTTTCCTTTTTTTAAGTGTTTTTTTTTCTGCTTTACAGATTATAATCTTAGATCGTAACTTCGTTATGACAGCGTGCATTTTTTTCCATTTTTTTTGTCGTGTAGTTTGTTTTGATCGACAACTGCTTTGCGGAGCAGGATAGAGGCATTCACAACTCTGAAGATGTAGAGAGTGGAGCAATCAACTATTCTGCTTCTTGCGTAATTACTAGGCGTCGCATGGAAAAACTCAACTCAGCACCCGCATCGCGGAGAAGGAATGTCATGGGACATTCTAGCGAACGTGTAGAGATAAAAAAAGTGAAATTGCGTAACCAGGAAACGACAGAGAAATCCTTACCTCCGGGCACCGACAGCAAATGTTGCGGTTCCACCAACACATGAAGTATGCGGTTGCTTGCTCACTTCCTGGGAAAGAAAAGCAATGGGGCTAAGAAATATGAAGCAATATATGCTTCACGAATTACAACTAGCCTACCCGCGCAATGCAGAATCAATACCAACAATCGATCCGCGCGTCTTCACCGGCACTTGTCAAACTGACTTGAGCAATTATCAAGAGGAGACGCTGCAAGGAGTAGCGAGTTTAACAGCTGATAATGGCCAGGTAGTGAGGCACGCTCATATCGCAAGTTCAGCGCGCTGCACCCCGCAACGCCGGAAGAAAGCTATGGGGCGTGAACCACTACGCAGAACCATAAACACCTGCGAGATACACAAAAAACGTGCTCCGCGATCCGCCAGCTCCACAACGACGACTGGACGAGTGCCCGATTTTAATAACACACAAGCAACCAACATAAAAAGTTCACCTGACGCAGCAGGAACTGAGAGCACTGAGATAGCAACAACTACGGCAAGCACCTTGACGCTCTAATTGGGTAACGGTGGGTCACGTGCCTGGCTGTAGCGAAAAAGATGTCGCTGATTCTTCGTGTTTTGTATTTTTACCAGATTTTTACCGTGCACCCATGGATGCGCGGCAACGGTCTGAGATGCATTTGTTGCCTAAAAAAAAAAAAAAATATAGGGTCAGGGTGACCAGGGGGAACCTGGGGAGCCAGAGGCGTTGGCTAGAAGGATAATCCAGACGAGCAGCAGGTCATGACGCGCGCTCACGCGTGCGCACTGAAGAGACGAAACCGTAACTACCGGAGTGTGAAATAGTGTGCTCACATTCCCGGAAACAAGACCTGCCCGTTTTTGCTAGTGCGAAAGCACCGCACGCTTGAAAAGGGTCATCAGCTTCCGGAAGGTGCTCGTTTGCGCGTCTGCTATTGCTGCAAACAAAGCACGGTGCCCTTTGTAACGGGCAGCCGTGCTTTTTTGTTCAAAGGTACGGACCCGCAGCAATCACGATTTATGCAATATGATGTTTTCAGTGAGCCTGTTGTATTCACGCAGTGTTGGCGTGCCTGAAGATACCCGCAAAACGTGAGCGTAATTGCTCCCGCACACGTTATGACCTGGAGTGAGCTCATTGGTACGGATGTTTTACGAACTGGTTGCTGATGTCAAAAACCGTCTGCAATATAAGTACGAGCAAATATTGACGGCGAGAGATTTATTATTACAATTCTCGGCGCAAGAGGTCATACCGTCATGGAATGGTCATTCATGCCCTATTATAAAGGTGAAGGTAAACCGATGTATCTCCTCCACGCGAACCGCAACTACACTGGAAACCACGTCGCGTCGAACGACAGGAGGCGGAGTCGTGGTGAGTTATGTTCTCGATTGATGCAGGAGCGTTTGGTAAGTGAAAGAATGCTTGGTGGCGGTGCAGAAGCACGCAAAAAACACTCGACATACTGTTTAAAACACCTGCGACCTGGAAGTCAGTACAAAGCTGACGTCACACCGCTGAAGCCATCGCAGAAATTGAATACTGGTTTCGGCATCATCTTCATTACAGTTTTTTCTCAATTGTTATTTGTATTGAATTATAAACGTGTTTGCAGTTTTTTTAAAAACACAAAATTGGGTATGTTATATTTTTGTCTATTTATAGTACGAAGGTAGCCAATACGCGGATGACCTACGGCAGTGCATTTAATGGACAAATCCCGACCACACAAAAAAAAAAAACTGGCAATTGAGCACGAAGAAAGTGGCGCGGCTCGAACCAGCCAGTTCTCAATCGGCGGTTTCGGGCGGAAAGCTAATTTCAGGCACATAAATTCGGGTTCTGGTGGTAGGGCTCTCCTTATGCCATGTACAAATAAAAATAACTAACATTTATAAGTACATAATACGTATTTAGGTATTCATTTTTTTCAGCTATCATGGCTCACCTCGACACGAATGGCTTCATTTTTCGAATCAGCGTAGCTTCAGACAAAACTACTCATGTAACACTCAGCTCTTCAAATTTATCGCTGATCTGCACTCAACACCCGTGCTGGCTCCCAGACTGACGTCATCTTCATCGACTTCGCTGGAGGCATTCGATACGTTCCGCATTGTCGCTTACTACTAAAGCTTTCACGCCTTCAAATAGACCCTTTGATTGTAGACTGGATAATGACCTTTTTACGTGGCAGAACACAATCGGTGAGATTAAATAACGCCCCTTCATCCCAATGTCCCGTCACCTCAGGTGTCCCTCAGAACAGCGTTATAGGACCCCCTATTCCTGATATACATCAACGACCACTCCCCATCAACCTTAACACGACCATCAAGAACATTTGCGGACAACAGCGCGTTATATCGGAAATAGCCAACGCCTTCGTGAAATAGTCTCGCTCACCACCGGATGATAAAACAAAAAATTGGCATGGTGTGAAATAGCAACTATAACATCAATACTGCACGAAATGTCGACGGAAATGACCGGTCGCGAAAAGTCAGGGTCTTTGAAATCGATCCCAATCGCCTTCTTTCTCTTGAAGTTGCCACGTCATATACATGTTGTTCATTTTGCATAATTTAACCCGGAACGAACACATCAATCAACCATAGAGTATCAAAGAAACTGACTTTCTAAGGCGTACTTTATTACCGACTTGGGAACGACGTCTGCTTGCCTATCCAGCCTATCGTTCTCCCAAGCCTGAATGCCGCAAATATAATCTTGATCGCATCAAAACTGCCTGGTCAAAGTCTTGAAGCACTGCAAAAACAAAGCTGCGCGATTTATCTCTGGATATTATTCGTATCATACCAGCGTTACATGCATAAACAATATCGGTTTATCTTCTCTAGAGATGCGAAAAAAAATTTCTCGTTCGTGATTTTTTTTTTTTTTTCGTGTCATTATTACAGTGCTTCCACTTTCAGCCAGATGCCTTCTGTAGACCCGCAGTTCATATCTCAGCCCGGAGTGATATGCCCTGCAAACTGGAACAGCCTCATACAGCTCATCCTAATCTTTTCACCATCCCATTGTTGTATGCATTTTTCCGACTGGAACACCCTGCAGAATCTGTTATTAACAAGATGAGGTGTTGTTTTAAAAAAAAGTACTGATAAATGTTTTTAAATAACCTCAAAAACTCGGAATCATTGAGCACATGTGTAGTGTTTGATACTATATGTGGACCAATAATAGTGAATTTACAATATTTGTTTCTATTTAACACCATTGCTCTTATCTTAGGTTACCAACTTTTGCATGGCTGAACTTAAAAATTTGAAATCTTGATTATGCTTGAATGTGAATGATGTGGTACCATGTTTAGACAAAAATGTAGGTCTGTGTAATGTAAAAACAGCACAAGCAAACACAGACGAGAAGAAACACGAACAGAACTGGCCTTATCCATGTTTATAAGCAAATCCCATGTTTGTTCACATGACTGATATGATCAACGAATACCCAAACCTCACTTAACTCTCGACATTAATTCAGGAAATATGGCTTGTCACTCATGTTCTTTTTATGAGTTCCTTTTATGGTATGTACACTCCATTGTAAAATTCTCACTCATGTATTGCATCACGTAAGGATGTCTTTGAACTAAATAAATGAAATTAAATTAAGAGGATACCTAAACCACCATATTTAATTTAAACTACAAGGCACAACCTTTTGTTACTTTTTTTCAGAAGTTATTATTCATTTTATTAGGTTTCACATGTTGTCTCAGCATATCACATACAGGAAAGCTCCTTTTTAAGTAACGTTAGCTTGTTATTATAGGGGGCATAACAACTTGTTCCCAGTAATTTAAAAAAGTTTGATAATCTGAAAGGAAAAAATGTGGTGTCTTTACGCAGAGTTAATAAGTCCCATTATTCTGTTTGGTTCAGGTTCAGTGACGTTCAAAATAACGATTTGTTTACTGGTTCCTGAAACCGAACCGGTTCAAAACGGTTCTTAAAAGCT
This sequence comes from Ixodes ricinus, assembly GCA_037355805.1. Classification (NCBI taxonomy): domain Eukaryota; kingdom Metazoa; phylum Arthropoda; class Arachnida; order Ixodida; family Ixodidae; genus Ixodes; species Ixodes ricinus. The sequence goes on from JAZHYW010041408.1 coordinate 30,598, forward strand.
CACCGCGCTAGTCGTTAGAAAAGATGTGTTCAGCACAAAATCATCTAAAAAAACACACACACACACAAAAAAAGTCATCGGTATTTGCGGAAAATGTGGTCAGAAAAACAAATATATGCCCATTCCGTTTCGTTTTGTAACCTCGACTTTATGCGGTACGCTCGATGCAACTTACGCGGTTACGTACGACGCTCGGAAACAAGAACGCGTGCGCATTCTTTATGAAGTCAATCGCCAGTACAACACAGTGGCAAGTGACGCCGTAATGGTATCAAGCACCCATGCTGCAACCCTTACCTCGCGCGCCCGAACGCCTTGCTCGAACTACCGAGTTGAAGAAAAGACGGCAAGGGGTAGCCCGAAAGATCGTTCAAACAAAGGAGATATTAAAAAGAAAAGATCAGGCAACGACCATGGCAACGTGCGCACACCGCGCGAAAATTCCTCAAGCGATGTCCACAGCCTGGATGCTCTGGTCCCCGGCTCTGGGCGAGCAACGTCCGGCGACCAGGCGCAGTGTCGCGCTCATCCCGCGTGACTCTTGACGCCTTCCAGATTTTGCCGCTGCGGAACAAACACGCCGACTGACCGTTGACTTGTTTTGCCGCGAAGCGCTGTGAGGAGAGGAGGCAACAAAATAGAAAATTTCAGGGGGGGGGGCAGGCCCCATCACCCCCTGGCTGCGTGCCTGCTCCGTCTGAAACGTGCGATTGTCATTTACGGATATTGCGGATCACATTCAGCCTATTTCTGAACACGACGGGTATATTTCAAATTTCGTTGAAGTCTCCCTTTAATGTCTGCAACTCGGACTGCGTTTTTCGTCCCCAAGCATATGTTTTCGGCATCGTCAATCGCTGAGCTGCCTCCGTGAGATTGCGGCGATTGGCTCTCCCGAGTGACATTGTGCAAAAATGTAGACGACGTTTTTTGTGTTTGTGTGTGTGGCAGGAACCTCGCGCGTTCAGAGTATGGCCTTGCAATGATTAGAGCGGACGCTTGCCAGCCTTATCAAACACACTTATGTATTCAGGTGCAGATATGAGATCATGTGGCACTCGTGGACTTCGGAATTATTTTCTTTCCGAAAATAAGCAGCTGTTCCGTACGCCTGTATCACTGCATTACTACTATAGCGAACAGCTCGCCTTCTAACTTTCTCGGAATTTTCCAGACTTTGTTTTTTTTTTAAGGTAAGTTTGGTGCAAATACAGAAACATGACTTGCTACACTAGTTAAATGTGAACATAAGAAGCCTTCGGAAGTACTGGGAAGAATTCAAAATGTTGGCGGAATCATTGGCAGCCTTTGTTGATATTTTTGCTGTCACAGCGAAAAGAAATGTTACAGAAGGAATGTTTTAGATCTGTTTACTTTGCAGGGATTATTGTCCATGTTTTCGTAACGCGACCACTGCGTCGGGGCAGGGGCATAGCCATTTTCTAAAAAGTATTTATGCCGCGTCACCCCTCGACATTGCATTTGCAGCATGCAGAATGCCTAGCCATTAAAGTGTAGTCTTGGCAATTTTATTCTCGTTGCCTGTTTGCTTTGTATCGCCCGTCTTCCAATGGTGTTTCACGTTTTATGTGGAACACCGGTGACATGTTGCTAGCTGTGGGGTTGACAGATCATATTTTATCCTTGGAACCATTTCCTTTATCTTAGGTTCTAATGAAGTAGCTATGTCGGATTACTTGTCAGTTCTATCTGCTTATGGGTAGAATGGCGTGCAGGCTCCTACTCAGGAAGAAGTTGGTAAATAACGAATGTTAAGCCGTGTTAGACCATGTTGCGGTGTGCACCTAATAGTTCTTGTTTTCTGCGTTGTCACTCCCAGCGATGGCAGGTCCACTAACAGCGGCCTGTCGTTTTTCTTGCGCCATCACTTCCGACCACTCAGACGGCAACAATAAAACCGAGATTGTGATACTCGATACATCGTAAGTCCGATGGTCTAATGCTGGTTTTGATTGGTTAACGCTTGTGCGTTTATTCCTTCTGATAAAGTGTACGAAAAGTTTTGTGCACAGTTAAAACTAACCCGAAAATCTGGAACAACAAGTTCTTGTAAAAGGAAACGTAGAAAAAATTACAACTGGTTAAATTCGGACGCCTATTCGCGCCATGGCATGCTATCGAGACTGGCTGTGGACGCGCCACAAACGTGCTCTAAAACCCGGGCCTTAGCTTTAGATTACAGAGTTCAGAAAAACCTATAGTGGTCAACTCTTATCTGTGTCACGAAGCGACGGTACGTTTAACAGTTCAATTAATCAGCGAAGCAACGCTTAAAAACATAGTCATATGATAATCATTTTCGAGACAGAACAATAACTGTTTCGCTATCATGGATCATATTTCCTGGGACTCCGCTGCAGTAGCACTGATAACTTTAATGATTACTTGGCACGGGCTTCGGAAAGCTCATCTTCGATTTAACATGGCAGGTGCACGCTTAAAAAAGCATTAGCAGCCACAGCGTTTTTACTACTCTAACAAAGCCTGAACTTGCAAAGATAATATTTGATTTTCAGTAAATAAACTGCAACAGCAGCGGGCCTGTTACGCTCGAAGGAACTTTAATGCTCTTGCTGATATTTTACTGTTTGTGTTAAACGGCTTCTTGATAAGTTGGTGATTCCAGAAATTTAAAGATCGCTTTGGTCGAGCCACTTTTTCAAGGGATGGACAAAGGGCGCATAGACTTCGCAGAGTAATATCAATTTTTGCAATACTGTCGCATATCGGATAAATACTTGAAGCGATGCCACGGGCACCGTTATTTTGTCCATTGCCGGTTCGTTTCATAACAGACGAGGCACCAGACCGCTTTCTTGGAAGAAATTTTCAGATATGCTCACCATGGCGTTCAAACAAAACCTGTACAGCATCGCATGTGCTATTTTTCGAGATAGCAGAAGCTTTCGGACACTGTTAACCATCGGTATTTGTCTACAAAAGTTGTATGCGGTGGCGTCCTTTTCGTGGACCTTTTTACGAGATGCCTTAAAATTACCTCTCTCCAATCGATCCCAAAAGTTGTAGCATTAGGGCGATGAGTGTGCTAACTTGTGGCAGTAAGTTACAAATGAAGACGGTGTCCCTGCATGGCTCAATTTTACCCCTTTGCTTTTTAATAATTTTTGTTCGCGATTCCGCTTCAACAGTTAACAAATGTGTTGTGTTCCCAATACAGAAGATGTTACAGTTCTGCTTTCACAAAACTCCGTGCTACGAAAAGGCAATGAACAACCTGCAATGTAACGTAATCGAAGCAATGTGGTGGTATTCTCAAAATGCAATTTCCGTAAATGGTGCAAACGACAAAACTGATTTGTTTCAGAAATCCTTTAAAACCAAAGTGAATAAGATCTTTCTTTCTTTTTTTGGATGGCCACAGTTGTTTTGCGTGTAACTGCTCTACGGTTGAATATGTAAATTTTATTAAATATATTGGTTTCTTTTTTCTTACAATGACTCCAGCCCGTAGATCGCCAGGCGCATTGTGACTCGGCAGGATCAGATCTTGTTAAAAATCCCAAGAAATTGTGGAGGTACGCTAAATCACGCTTGGGGAAGAATATCGAGTCCAAAATCGTCTTGAATGAGCATAGCGAGAGTGCGAACGGCATGTTTGAGTTGTTTGCGGATCACTTTGCGTCAGTCTACAATAATAATAATAACTGCTCCTAACTGTACTGCCTCACTGGGACGTCGTTTGGTGACCCATTACGTTCTGTTGTTATCGATGAGCAATGTGTTAGGCTACGTCTTAAGAAAATGAGAGCCCCAATGTCTGCGGGTCACGACGGGATACTCGCTGCAATTGTTAAGGGTTATCATAATTATTATACTGTGCACAATTTTTTATAACGCTCCTTGACGTCAGAATATTCCTTGACGACTGGAAAGTGGCAGTGTTTGTTCCGGTCCTGAAATCTGGAAATAGTGGCGACGTTCTTAATCAGCTACAACCGATTTGCTTCTCTCGTTTTTTTTTTCCAGAAAACTCTTTGAAATGGTAATTTATCGATTCACTCTCCTTCAAGTTTCGTAGCTGTAGTCATTCCTAATCAGCGTGGCTTCACGTCCGGCAGATCGACATCATAATCTCGTTATCTGCTAGCGTCTGCTGCGCCGACGTAGTTTGTAATAGAGGTCAGTCTTGACGCTTTTTTTATTTCGACCTGAGTAAGGCCTTTTCGACGTAGTAAGGCCGACGTAGTAAGGCTCTCACGTCATCCTCTTTGTACGAGCTTCTCTCGCACGGAGTGTGTGGTTCGCATGGCCGCAATTTGTTAAAAAGCTATTTGTCGCGATAGGCGCTCTTACGTCCGCGTCGACTGCGCTGTTTCGTCCTTGTACCGAGGCGTGCTCGGAAGGCTACTCTTGTGTTCTGTCTTTGCGCCCCTCCTCTTTCAATGTTTTTTAGCGTAAACGATGTCTCTCAGGTTATAGTCGAACTCTTCATTTCTGCGGTACGCGTGATAATGTAAAACTTTACAGGCAAAATATTGACCTTGCGAGGATTGCATCACGCTTCAGCGTGACGCATATTCGCTACGTCGTTGGCGTTTAGACAATGACCTCCGTCTGAACTCATTCTAAAGCAAAGAGCAATGACATATTCTGGCAAGACCCGACGATATCTTTTCTATATAGGTATCATGGGAGACTGCTGTCACGTGTGGGTGAACTGGGGACTCCTGGGTGTTGCTTTTATTCAACACTGAGATTTTGACACTCACGTTACCAGAGTGGTTCAATCGGCGCCATGCGCACGTGGGGCGTGCTCGCGTCTCGCGTAAACGAAGAAATTCAAGCCTGTCCATTTTTTTTCTACGTTGTACCGTTCCTTATTTAGGATCCCAGCTAAAGTTCGCCTCGGTTTGTTTGGAGCGGCATTTCCCAAATTTGTTGCTATCTTTCAGCGTAACCTCGCAGAAAGGTGATCCTCGTTTTTAATGACGGGCAGGTGCAACTCGCAACTCGCTCCAACGTGTGAGTTCCTGCAGCGTCGCGTCGTAGGCGGAATCTGTTGCCTTTCTTTAAGACCCATGACGCTCGGATTAACTTCCCAGCCTTCCGTCCGAAGTGAGCCTTAAAGTTCCATGTGGGCCTCGCGGCTGTCAATCATCTTTTATATAGCTCGACTTGTTAGCTGACGCTCAAGCTCCGATTCAAAGATCGGCTGAGTGCGGTAACCGCTACTCTGACTTCAGTTGATATGTTTAACGCTCATGCTCACGCAAGTTCGGAAACGCTGTTCAAAGCTTCCTGCTTTGCAAAGGTGCGCTGATCAGTTGAGTGGTGATCGTTTTGTCAGTGCAAGATATCCAAGTGCCTCTGCGCTCATGCCTAGCGATGTCTCTGTTTTGTGCGCACGACTTTCCCTACGTTGGTTTGGAGTGTCTTTCGTACTGGTTAATATGTTGAGTCTCAGACTGGTGAACTACGTTCCCCTTCACTGCACTCGTGTGTATCTGTATGTTTGCAAGGTGTATTTTTTGCTCGTTTTTCTTAAAAACTGTGCCAGCGCTAAAGACCGATTGGTTTATTTATGGACACTATAAACGCCAATTGATTGATTGACTGGTTGAAATTATTGTTATTGTTATTATTATTGTTATTGTTATTGTTATTGTTATTGTTATTATTATTATTAGTAGTAGTAGTAGTAGTAGTAGTAGGTATTAGCCGCGTTTAGTTCTTTAGAAGGCGTTTTTGTGTGCGTAGCGCCTGGTACAGCTCAATGCGAAAGACGATTTTTTTCTTTTTTTTTTCTTTAAAATATAATTTGCAGCAGCCCTGCGGAATGCCGCGTTGAAGGAAGCGATGCATGAACTTCAGACATATCACACATTCTTGTAAATGTTTGTTCGCGTGAGTAAAACAGCGGTGGCTGCATACGCAGGTTCGCTCGTTACGCATGCAAATACAAAACACGCTCGAAGCATAACTCGTCTCTCAGCCAGCAACGGAACACTCCACGCATCTGCAGACAAATCAGTGCCAGCAGCGCAAGCCAAAACCGCGCGTATAAGAACAAGATCAGTTCGGGCTCCACGCTATGCACTTCACGCCGAATGGAGCCGCGCGTTAGCTCCGGAGTACCCGAACAATTGGAGGAGAAGAGGCATTAGCGGAATTCGTCCGCGCGCTGGATGAAAAATTCCAGAGTTCGACCTGCAACTGCGACGTACGCTGTGCGTGACGATAGCGCGTTGCCCGCGATAGTCACAGCTCTCCCGTGGACGCCGCATTTGACGGCGGCGCTCTGAACGGGGATGGGCAGCCGCTGATGAGTGCCCGGATTGAACGACTCCCAACGCCAAGATGTCCGCGACATTGGCCGATCTTCCGCGCGCGAGCAGGCGCAGTGCCTCCATGATGGGGTGATTATTGCGGCGGAGCAGGACGCCATCTGGTGCAGGCGATGCGAACGCTGCGCGAAGAATGATCCTCTTTGGAACGAACCGAAACTGACGGCTCGACGCAGTTGCTCGTTCCTCAATTCCGAGTTGGACGCACTCATTGCGATTCTCGGTTCCGGGAGATGGACGGTCATTATGATCGGAGTGTATGGGTAACCGTCTTAGTCTCATTATTTTTACGTCAAACCAGAAGCACCGCTCGTGGCGAGTGAGAGATGTAAGCGCGTTAATTTGTAAAACAAGTTATTTAGATGGAGTGTGCATTCTTAAAAAAACAAAAAAAACATTGTAATGGCGCTCTTTTTTCTCTTTTATGAGGCACGTTATTTTTTATCTTTGTCGAACTCTCTGCGTGCGGGCAGTATCTAAACGGCCGCGCTGTAGTTATAATGAGTGAAATGACATCACGTGTAAACCATTCAGAAATATTTTTTGGCATACTCATAGTAATTTTGTTTGGGAAGTGACGCTTTGGCCCGTGGCCATACGAAATAAAGAAATGGAAGATAAGTGCACGCCATAAGAGAGGAGTCATCATCTCTTCTTGCAAAGTAACTTTTTTCGCACCAGTTTTGCAGAGCGCAGTCTATAGGATAAAAATCACCCGACCGGAAAGTTACTTTTATTTTTGAAGTTGTTCTTCTGCTTGGGCACATTATCTAAACAGTTCTGCACTACAGCAAACTCGATAAATTAACAAATGCTGATGACAGCGCATCATTATTCTGCTACCCTACAGTCCCTCCTAGTCATGCAATTCCTACATCCGCCTACCCGTTGACTAATTTCTCCTCTAATTGCCGCTTTAGGAACGGTGATGGATTGAAACGCCTTCTATACTACTACGATAAGGTCTGAATCGCGCAAGAACGGCCAAAGAAATGCGCGAGGAAGGAAGGTGTGAAAATGAGGACGCAGTACCTATTGGTGAAATTAAGCAGATACCTTTGGTGGGGCGATCACAGTCATTGAGGCACGACTTGAAGCGATTTCGAAATAAACACGATCTATTTATCACTTTGATAAATAATCTGTCTTTTTTATTGTATACATTAACGCTTGTCGCGTGGAGCTTTTCGCTCCTGTACCCGAGACGGCGGTATCAGTTCGTCTGCTTCTTTTGCAGGGGTTGTGGTGACGTCAGAACGCCGAGCTTTGATTAGAACGATTAGGGGGTGAGACCGAAGTTGTAGCTGCCGTTGTCTCCACTGCACTCGTCGAACGCGCTCTGAATGCGAGTCAAACGCCGTACCGCCTGCGATTCTGCCGTTCTAACGCGTTCAGAATAGTCCAGTCAAGACAAGGGCGGCTAGCTTTTGGCCCGGGCACGTGGCTGGCAGGATTTTGTTTCTGGGGGGGGGGGTCGCAGTAAATGCCGTGCGAGGGGAGAAGGAGGAGAGGCCCCAGCAAGGCAAAATATTTCCAAAAGAGCGGGCCCCCCCCTCTGCCCCTTACGTGCCTGAGGTCTATGCCCAGTCTACCATTCATTCCAACCAGAGATCGGCATTCTGACGTCCCGAGCGCGCTCTTCGTCTGCTCTTCCTCAGTGGTCTCGGCGCGCAACCGCACCCCCCCCTGTTTCTTAGCGGAAATTTCTCACCCGGGCGCTGTGACCTGAACGGCAACAGGAGCGTGGTGTCCGCCTGCTACGCTGATCATGTAGTGGCATGAAAAGCACCGATGCTCGTCTATCCCGTTAACAACAGCGTCGTACTGTCGCCATTCTGTTAAGGCGTGCGTCTCGCTGGCATATCGGCACGCAGCAATGACTGCCACGTACGCTCCACTCCGTAAAAGCTGGGCACGAAATGGCGAGGCACTGGCTCAAACCGAGCATCATCTCTTGCGCGTTGCCTTATGGCGTGCGAGCGCGCTCAAGAGCAATGCGTGACTGACCTGGCACGACGCAATCGAAAATGGAGAGCAAAGTACATCGACTGGCTGCACGGCGGCGTGGCAACCTTCGCAAAGTCACGCGCGTGAGGCAGACAGACAGGCGGATTGAGCGTGCTCGCTCCCCTGACAGAGAGTCTGGACGCGCGGAGTGCATCCTGGCGTGCGCTGGCGCGCTTTGTCGCGGACACTCGTCCGACACGGCGGGAAAGCGGCTAACGCCCAACCCGGTGTCACGACAGCGCGCAGGTCATGCTGGAAGAAGCGACGCCGACTTTGACAGGTTGTACGATTTGACCTTCTGGCTTCTCGCAGTCGTGCAACAGTCGTGGCGATGGAAGTTATTTTGTTTTTTGTTTTATTTAACGTTATTGTCGATGGTTTTTGCTCATATTGTGTGTGTACCCACTCTCTTGAGTAAAAAAAGTCACAAACTGAAGGTGCGTCTCGAACCGCACCAGCAAGTACGCAAATGTAACGCAAGCGGCGGTGTACATCGTTAGTGAACAAACATTAAAATTGAGACGTTCATCGTACTTCTGGAGTCGAGCTAAATTTTATTGTACCTATTGAAATAACCGGCGACCCGACCCGAAAAAAAAGGGTGCGGTACTGAATCGTAACCGGGCGCAGCATATCTGCACCATCAGCCGTAGCCTGACCAATGGCCAGCCAGCTTCGCACGTGAGCAGGCAGACATGAACTTCATCTGGAAACGTTTTTTCTGCCGTTCACGCAATGAACAACTCGACTTTTAGAAGGCCAACTCTGCGTAAGTCAGCTGCAAGCTCTTGCAACGTAAGAAGTGAGAAGAGAGCCTTCAACTAAAGAAAAATGAAGGACTTATACTTATATTCATTGCCAGAACTTACAGCCGAGATCGGCGACCTCACCGCTCGGCAGAAGTTGCGTAACTGGCTACATTGACGCTAGTCCAGTCTCCTCACCAGCGTGGAAACCTTTAAAGCGGCGAAACTTTCAACAGGTCGAGTTATCATCTATGGAGCCCTCTATGCTCGAAATCTGTGGGTTGGTCCATCCGTAACCGCTAAGTCGATCTTGGAAAAGAGAAACTGCAATTGGCGTCAGGGATTGAACTACGGTCACGGGCGTGGAAGAGTGCGCTGCTAATTGAGCTACGGACCCAGCGCGCGGTAACGGAGTGAGCAGAAGCAGGTGGTGTGAGAAAAGCGCGCAGGGCGTGAGAGGGGCAGCGGCAGTAAGGGGACAGAAGGAGCGGCAGCAGGCAGGTGTAGAAGCGTCGCGTTCGGAACGGAAGTGGAAGGCCGTGAAAGCTCCCTCTTTTTGACGACCCAGAAAATTCAGCGGAAAGGCTTTGCAGCTAGGTCTACAGGTGCAGAAGAGCGCGCGCAGCACATCGAAACACCTGGTGGTGCGGCGCATGGCCTGCTTCCCTGCAAAACCCTGCCCTGAGCGCACTAGCTAAACAAAGAGCATCGCCCACCCCGGGCACTGAAAGGCTAAGGGTCATCTCTGCCTGTAGGCACCACTGCAGCTAGAACGCCACTCACGGCGGGCTAGATCACGCATTGCATGGCGTTGCAGCAGATGGCGACCAAACGTGCAGCCATGTTTCCAGAACATTTTTCGTCGGCGCACTCAGGGTATGCATAAAACCACGAACTTCCTGTTACAGCAGCGCGGTTGTCCACGGTCAGCATTTAAGAAGACGTTCCGGTAAATTATTTGAACTAGTTTAGTATTTATGCGCTAGTTTCACTTGAAACGCGTTTCTGAATCGCTGTAGCGAACGTACATATATTGTGGAATATGCGTTTCTACTGTCGATACGCCGCTTCAAAGATGTGCTTCACTCGAAACGGGAACCTGAAGCGATGCAGTTGGCAACACTGGCTCATGAACTCCTTCTGCTTGGATTCCAGAAGCCGAAAAGCACGAGGCGAGGACCCTCGCAGGCAGGAAAGCATACAGTGGTCAAAAAAAATAACCAAAAACAACAGTTGCGTTGCATCTGCTCTGGTTTTCCGTCACAACCTCGAAAAGATAAAATATAATCATAAAAAGGGGCAAAAGAAAAAGTAACCTGACAACCTATGTAGTTATGCACCAATTTCTGCATCGCAGCGCGCCAAGTAGGCGCTAAAGAATTCAGTAGGGCGAATGCTGATGTTATTCCTTACGTTGCTACTCCCGTGCATTCTCGAGGAGAGGCAGGTCTACAAATGCGGAGTGTGATGCTAGCTCACGTTTCTATCAACGTTGAGAATCGCTGATAGACACCCAAAGCACACACGCAGACAGAAAATAAAATGAGCACATATCCTAAAGTTTAAGAAATCAGAACCGAAAAAAAAGAGAAGAAGTCTCGTCGTGTGCTCTCGTACACGACGCTTGCTTCTTTTTCTATTACACATTTTAACGTTCTCTCTCATATGGAGTCTCAGAGGACCATCATTGCCGGCTTGCTCGGCAGCACATCGGCAGCGTCGTCCAGTTCGATGTCGTTGCATTCAGAGCTTTCGCCTCCTCGCTTCTTCTTCATTCCCGCACGGACAGCGTAACCCAACTGCTCGGTGCCGCCGTGGTATCCCCTCCTGTTTTCTCTTCTTAACGAAAACGAGACTGGAAGAGAAGGGCCGACGAAAAAGAAAGAAAGGGGGAAAATGGCGAAGAAAGCGCGTCGCAGTGCTCGCTCGTCTTGGTCGGTGTCGGCAGACAATAAATCCCTAGAATCCCTGATTTCTCCTCCTCCACAATCTTTTTCGTTTTATGCTATGTCTCTCTGTTTTGTTCTGGCGTCCGTTTTCTGTGTTTATTCTGGTGCCGTGCCACTTTCTCCGGCTGGCTGCTTCGGGGTCGGTCCCTACCAGATGTCGTTAATGCAAGCGAACCCCATCCAGCGTTTTGTTTGACCCAGTGCAGCCACGTCTCGTCTACCAGTTGCGGTGGTCGGCAGCTGCGATGCGCTGCCGAAATTGCATCGATGCTACCAGCCTCTACCTCTGTCTTGTGGCCTTTTTACTCTTCTTTTATGTTATTGTGCTGTCTTTTACACTTCTAGCTTCGAGAAATGGGGACGCCCCGTCTTGGTATACGCCAAAAAATGCGACGAGGAGCTACAAGGGACGGTTGTTGGATTGGGATCTGGGATCACCTCTTTGAAGTCCAATTTGCGGTGGCCGAATTTGATGTTTTCATTCGGCCTACTGATGGGGCATCAGCGGTTGCGATTCAGACTCGAGTTTAAATATTATGTTTGTAGGGTTTCGACAGACACGGCAGTTAGATATGGCGTGCGATCGTAATCCTATCGTCTCTGATATTGCCTTACGAGGCAGATTGTGCAGTCGCTGCCACTAGGCAAATACCATCTGCCCTGCTGTTTTTGGCAGTGAACGTATTAGACATTATTTTTTTAACGGTAGACGTAGTTTCCTGGTTATTCAACCGAATTCTACGAGTTGTTTGTCGTCTTGGCCGACACGTAAAGTATGCCCTGACGGCTTCTATAATTCCAGAAGATCGGTTCCGACTACAAACAACACTTACGTTGCCACGCTGTCCACGCGTGCGCCAAACATGAAAGTTTCCGATACGCAATCGGCTGTATGGAGACGTCGTTAAAAAACAAGCTCATGTAAGAGGCTAATCGCCAGGACCGCTGCAAACGCGCGCCTGTACAACCCGCGGCTGTGACGAAGTTCAACCTCAACTGAAGGGGTTGAGTCCGAGCGCAGGCAGGTGCCTTCCCCATCTCCTGCAACAAGGCGACTCCATTGGTGGTGGTTTGCACGCAACGGTGTCGCGAGTCACCACGAAATCAATATAGCGGGCTAACATCTTCCACGTTCACCTTTTAGTGTGTTATTCCGTACGGTGCAAGCGGGAAGCTTATCCTGCCCAGCCACGCGATCAAGTCTAAAATAACGCCGCTCGGTGATGCCGAAACCATATCGGGCTGAAAGCGAGATCGCTAGCTCGCCCAAACCGTTTCGCCGCGATATCGATTTGTCTGCACTCGTGGTAACGTGACTTTCCTACGAGTAGCGCGCGCCGTCCAGCGGCGCGCGTGCGTAGCGTATAGGCGGACTATGTGGTCGCTGCTGTCATCTGCTGCTACCGCCGTATCGCTTGCGAGGCCATACCACATTGCCTACGTTCGCGCTGCGTCACCTGCAACGTTACGCGAACCCCTCGGTTGGGAAACTGCCGCAGGCCTGCTCATATCAAAGTGGCTCCGGAATCGCGACTTCCGAGCAACCGAGCTATCGGCGCATCGCGACGCCGCGGCCTGGCAGCGTCCACTCCGGGGCTACGTGAAGCGGCACGTCAGGTCGGGCGAGGCCGGTGGCGCCATCTCGCAGGGCCATCTCGCAGTAAAGCAGCTACAAAGCGCTTTTTTATGTTTCAAACTCACGCCGCGCTAAAGAGATTGGCGCATGTTATCATGCTGGCACCTCGGTCCCGGTGAACCGGTGACCGAACTCGGCGTTTCCCAGCGGTGAAGTGTTCAGGTCACGTTTAATACGTGTGGCGGCCTGTAGGCAGTAGCCTCGCGGCGCCCGGCGCCTGCGCCGCTTCCGGCTGCTGAGGCGAGCGCCATCAATCCCAGCACTTCCTGTCCGCCGCCCTTTTTTGGATGGACCACCATTCTGGATGGAGCCACAGTTCTTTTTTATTCGAATAGGTTACAAATGGCCGCGCGACAAAAGAGGCGATGGTATCACTCGAGGCCATTGAGTGTAGTTACAACACACGTTAGAGGTTCAGGTGGCGCTAGTCTCGTGTTGCATCTTGAAGCAGACAGCAACCAGTCTAAACTTGACTTCCGGTAACGCATTCCTACTGGAAACGCAAATGCGTATTTCTCTTCGCTTGAATACAAGAGCAGATTATTGCTTAGTGTTGTGACAGAACAAAAAGTTTGGAACGTTTTACAATCGGATGTACAAAAATATGTGTCAGAGCGTTTTTATTTAGAATTCATGGAGTCGAACACTGCACTAAAATAGCCCAATACATATGTATAATGCGTGTTGACGTTGCAGACTGCATATAGGGCACTGTATTTACGCATATAGTCAATCATATGAAGCACACAGAGTGAATCAGCTTGACAAAATACCAAAAGGATGCTAACATATGCAAAAACAAACAATCAAAACAGACGACAAGAGACGAAGCATGGAGTTATGGAACGAAGCACACGTACTGGATTAGTAACAAACTGTGGATTAGTAACCAATTTGTAACAAACGTTACTGGATTAGTAACAAACCCTGCGCACTTTTCACTTGTTCTTTTTGCTTGAATTGATAGCTTGTATCTGACATATCATGCTGTACAAGTAGATCTGGGCCTCGGAATTTTCGCTATACATAAACACGCTCGGTAATAAAAACATTAACTAAATAAATTACACTTTTATATTGTGAATAAAGCTACATAGTACCCGTTATGAGTAAAGAAACTACGCTGGTTTCTATTATTCCTTGGCGAAGAGAAAATATCACGTACGTTTTCCCATAGGAATACACAGGAAGACTGGAAAAGTAGACCGCATGCTGTCTGCTTCAATTTGCAACCGGAAGTCCCGCAGACACTAGCGCCAGCTGAGCCTCTAGCGTTTATTGTAGTAACTTTATGACTCACGCATCCAACTGATTCCTTTCTCTTTTTTTTTTTTTTGCTGTGCGAATTAATTGTTATTAAAAAAACTAAAACAGCTTCAACGTTTGAAGGCCATTGGCTCGCCTGGATGCATGAATAAATTAATAAAGGTGCTGCAGTTCGGTTGGTAGCGTGCGCCACTTAGCATGCAAAAGCTCGACAATGCTAGACTTGGATTGGTTAAAAGTAGGGGTGTCGCGAACCGGTCCAGGTCGAGTTCGACCAGGTTCGACTTTTTCGAACTTCGTGTGAAAAGTCCGACAATGGCTCGACTCAGGTTCGACTGCTGTGCGCATGCGTAACAGGCTGGCCAGTTGGCTTCGGATTGGACGGTGATGGCTAAGGAGAAATTAAGTGTAGCACTGATTCGTTATTTCAGTTAATACAGCACAAAAAATTAAGTTATTAACTTCTTCAGTGATTAGAATTAGTTTCTTTTAATTGCAACTCTTCATTAAATTAAAATAACCCTTTGAATAAAAAAAGTTCTCCAAACCTAGACATGCTTGTATCAAGGTCTGGCCACATTGTCCACAAAGTCGAACCGCTCGGATCTGGTTGGAATTTCGAAGGTTCGTCGAACCGGCTCGACCCAGCCGAACCTCGAAAGTTCGACCAAAAATTCTGGTTCGACAAAAGTTCGCGACACCCCTAGTTAAAAGGCGCCACACCTCACAGTTCCCATAATACTCCGGAGCGCTCACTGGTGGTGCTGGCGTTTCCAAAAACTCCTTTGAAAAAAAATATGAAACTGTTTTTACGCATTCTGACAGTTAATTACCCTGCGTAAATGCAGAATGGTTGCAAACTTTAGTTATATTTCGTGTCCACCCATCGCGAAATTGAGCAGGTGAATTGAGCTCTTGAATCTTTCTGTCGCGTGTCTGGAAATTTTCCCACCGCATCTTCGGACTGGACGTTGGCATTCGCACACTGGCATCCCACGAACCCATCAATATCGTGTCCACCATCACTGAGGAGCCACTAATATACTGGGATTTGTTAAACAATGTTTTAATCAACGTATCTTCAGGGTTCCGATGGACATAAATAAAACATAATCGTTTTTACTTTTCTTGGTAATGAAATGGGGACCTGTAAAATATAGTGATGTTCTGTTGCATTAGCGGCGAGACTGAGGAAAATGAAACTGGAGCAGCCGTGAGCACCCTCTACAATCAACCAACTGTTTTCAAGCTTAACAAAAAAAAAAAAGGGGGGGGAGCTTAGGTTTTGAGCTGCACTTGTCCGGTCTAGGTAGAAAGGTTTTCGTATGTCTGGTTTCCGTAAGAAATTATATAGGACCTTTTTAGAGACTCTTTGATTGATGTCCAGGTTATACTGAAAGAAAGCGAGAAAACACTATTTTCTTAATTTTAGGGAGTAAGTTAAATGTCTTTTTCTGCTTTTCCATTTGCTTGCCGGCCTGGACACAGCTCGAAGCTATTGACGTCACACCAGGGAAAGGAAGCGCGAGAGCGGGAGGATAAAGACCGAAGAAACAGAAGAAAAAATGAAAGAGAGAAAGAGATGAGAGTGCAAAAAGAATGAAAGAAAGAGCGACTGCCCTAAATAATCACATAGTAGCGAAGTAAGTATTCTTGGGTGGACCGAGGATTTGTTCTTTCCTCCTTCATTGCATACTGCCTCCTCTTTTCTTTTCCTGCGTGTGTTCCCTCTTCTTTTTTTTTTCTTCGCGTTCCTTGATGTTTTCTCGACTCACGATGAGAGGAGCACAAGTTGAAGAATGAGCTAAAAATAAACGCGCGCGGATCCCTCTCGCGCATTCGGCGAGGCAAAGAAATTGCCGCCGCTAGTTGCCGCCGCGTACGAGACACGTTTTCGCTACCCCCACCCAACTTTCGAATCCGGGACACACACACACACACACACACACAAGAGCGCGTGTGTGGCGGTGGCCGAGAAAACGCCGCATCTCTTTTTCCCTCATCTTCCGGCGCTCTCTTTCTTCGTCCCTCGGCGCTTAGTTTAGTTTCAAGCGCTGCAAACAAAGTGAGAGCGTTCCTTTGTTTCCGTTTTCGCTCGCTTTGCCCCCCCCCCCCTTTCTCAAAGAAAAAAAAAGACGCGCACACACAAACATTTCCTTCTTCCCTGCCCCCTTTTGCCGACGTTGGTCGCGGTTCCCGCCTTCCTTTTCATCCCGCCACTGACGTCACAAAAGGCGAGGGGTGGGGCGAAAGTTCCAGGAGCTCCCGTCGCGCAATTGCGGCGGCAGCACCGTCGAATCCATCGTCCGCGTCATCGGTTGCCCTGGGAACGGCTCCCAGGGATGCGCTCTCGCCGAGTGCGTCAGAGCTTTTCTCCGAGGGAAAGGAGGTGCAAAGAGGGAGAGAGAGAGGAGAGGGCGTGCCTCGTTGCAGCCACCGTATCGCCGAGCGAGAAAAAGGCACCAGATGAGGCTGGGGTGAGAGATAAAAATACAGAAAAGAAAGGTGGACAAAAATGCCAAAGGAAACTGGGACGACTAGGGGATTGGAAAACGACGACTCTGCAAAAATGGCGAATGCCCACGACTGTGGCGGCTAGGCTTCGCTTACCATTTTGAGTGTTTTGGTTGCGCGTGTGAGAAGAACGCATCCCTGTGTGTGCGGGGCCCGCGCGTCCTTTTCGTAAAATTGGATCGTAACGCCTTATACCACGCGGAGCTTTAGGATTCGTGCTATTGTTTCTTTTGCAGATGGGCGCCGCCTTGTTGTCATAGGTTCCTCTGACCCGCGATTTTTTTTAAATATTTTTTACTTGGAGGTTTGGATTTTGTTTCGCTTTGTGGGCTCACACTGAGACCCTAGGGCATGCTTCCTCTGATCCGGATTTTCGTTTTCTTCGCGACGAGTGAAACAGTTAACAACTCCCGTATCGTCCGGCTTTAATTTTTTTTCTTGATGCGCAAGGCGTAACGGATGTCAAAGTGACTGGGATGCGCTAACAATACAGCCTGATAAAACGAACTGGTCAACGTTTGCAGTTACTGACGCTAAGCGGGTGGTATTAGCAGTCGACGAAAAGTGAACTCTAGCCCAACCTTATGGCTCGTCGTTTGTATCGTTCTCTTGTCGGTCTCTGCCAAAGACAAAGCGCCAAGAAATTTCTCAAACATGATTCATACTGACGCTTACCACGGAAAACAGGAAGACTGTATGTTATCAATCAGTGATCGTTGCATAGCGAAGGCATAAATGTCCGCGAACTCATGGACAAGTTTTGTAGTAAATATTTTTCCTGGTGCTTTCCGAGGAAGGTACAACTTCCAACATCAAAGTAGACTCCCCAAATTTGATCTTGTCAATTTTGTATCACAAAATGATGCTTCGTCAACAAACAAGTACCTTAAGAGTTGATCGTTTTAAATAGTTCGTCAGCGAAAGTAAAACTACTATGTGGCCACTTGACTATCCAATATTCACTGCCATTTCCGTAAATAAGTTATGCAACCCCAATTACCCCTGAAGCGATACGTACCAGTTAAAAAAGAAAAAAAAGAAAAAAAACATTGCGTAGCGAAATGAAAGGGCATCATGAAAGATTGTGTTAAGAAGTGCTTACTCGTAGTTTACTTTGAAATTACATTGTATTATAGTACTTTACTTCAAGTACATTGCGCCCGGTGTACTTACTACTTTACTTGAAGTACACGACCTTTAATTTACTTTGTATTTGACTTGAAGAACTTTCAAGATGTACTTTTCCCAACACTGTCTGCAACAACATAAACTAACAACTCGTAATAGTTTTCAGATAGGGTTATATATAATAGCGGAATCCAAACGTGCCCAAACATGGCCCCTCAATTTTCTGGTTCCCGCAGGCAACAACGCTCGAGCGGCCGTGGTTGAGAACAATGTAGGCTCCTCAAACGAGACGAGCTGTCTCCAGCCTTTCGAACGTAATGCTGAGTGGGTTACCCGCTCATGGTGCGCGGTTTGGCGAGCAAGCATTGCAAGATCCGTCTTGGGCGCATCAGAATGCAAGGAGGGACACGTCGGTCAAAAGGCGACATAGATGACGCGTAGGGAACGCGCGATGACGAAGCCGTCAAGTTCGCCGTCATTGGTAGGGGTGGGGGGGAGGAACGAAAGCACGGGTATGTTATTTGTGGGTACGTAGGCGAACGCAAGGAGTACACGAACTTGGACGCCGGATACTAGTCAAGCAGTAGTCTTTTCGACCCGAACTGCGTTCGAAGTAGCCCTCCTGCGAGCGCGTTCTGCCACACGACTTCAAAGCGTTAGGCAAACATATCTTCCAAGCCCGCCAGTGAAGCTGGAGATGGTCAGAGCCGTGTATACAGAGAGTTTGGTCAGTGGGAGGCGCTGGCAGAGCCAGGGCATGCACCAGACGCAGAAAGTGGGCTTAACATGCTCTCTTGTCAAACCATGCAGAAGCCCAAAAGAATCCCCTAGTGGTGGTAGTGAGAAACTGTTTTAATCGAAAGTATATATTGGTAAATGGTTTTAAATTAATAAGCGCGTAAAAGAGTAAAGTGTATTAACCCCTTATAGTTGAAAATAGGGTGCACGTGATGTTTCGATCATGATCATGCAGAAAGATGTAAGAAACAAAGGCGCCGCTCGACTCTGTTTTGCTCGGATAGAGTGTGACCGCTCGGACGGCACATTCTCAGGCGCTTGGCGTACGGACTATGTCGATCGTTTCGCTAGTCGCACTCTTCCACCATGATTTTGGATGACCGTGATTGAAACATCACGTGCACCATATTTTCAGTCACCGAGAGTTACTCCGACGCCCTTATTACGTTTGTTTCTCGCGACCACCACCAGGGTATTATCTCCGGCTTCTGGTTGGCCACATTCGAATTTGTGAAGACGCCCTGGAACACGCCCAGCCCGCTTTCGGCCAATGGTGCCTCCTCATTTGTTTGCTATACTTTCCAATGAATGGCCAAACTCTCTACATTTACGGCTCCGGAAATGGTAAGATCGAGTCTCTGTGACGACGTCCTGGAGAGATGCTAACAAGAGGTGGTGGCTGTCTTTAGACGAGTACTCGTGCTTTACCTCTTGCGAACTGGAGGATACAAAGCAGTGCGCTCTATTCCCTGCCAGTAAACATGCTGAACACACCGATGGTTGTGCTTATACAGTATTCGCTTCTGCGATCTTTTTGCCCCAAAAGGGTGTCGTTTTGACCCGATTTGTAAGTAAATGAGAGTGAACGCAGGGCTCATTATAACGGTTTCAGGAAAGTTCTAGAACTTATTAGGCGAATAAAATAGTTTGTACGGGCAAATTATGTCGCGCATTCCCCATAAATATTTAGAAACGTAGCAGGATCGCAAACTGAGCCAGTCGGTTCATGACAAAGCACCTAAATGCAAAGTTGAAAAAAAAATGCACTTTTCTTGGGCGTTATAAGTATCAGTTTGAAAACGTATTAATGTCTTTATACAGAAACGTAAGGATTATATAGTGCACTTTATAATGACAATATTTGCACTCGCTCTGGGTAATGGACAAAATATTAAAAAGAACCGCCAATCTAACTATGCATCCTGCTTCACTGTGCATTGTCTTCGGGCTCTAAAGGGACCCACGGGAACATGGATATTCTTGAACTTTCCGCGAGTTCACTAGTTTTCTCTCTAGGGACGCCCCATGCTTTGCCGTGCACTTAACTCTCAAGTTATATTTTCATCCAGAGAATTACACTGTTCCTTTTGTTTCGAGTCGTAAGCCAAATTTCTACGGCATATGAATGCTGTTGTACTTATACGAGTTGAGCAAAAAAAAAAAAAGAAAAACCTAATTACTAAAAAAAGTAGCGGCGTTTGTTTTTCGCACTTGAGAAGGATACAACCTAGAAAGGAAAGCCCCGAAGTATACATAACTATTCTTAGCACAGATGTTATTCGAACCACCCTAAAGTTTGCGCACATTAAGCACTAACTACAAAGATGGTAGAGGTGGTACTGGTTGTCGCTTGGGGTCGAGGGCGCGGTTAGATCGGCTGAGGTGGTATACGGCAATCGGCCGGGTTCAGAAGGTCAAAGAATTCTATCTTGTATTCCATCCGCGAAATTACAGGGTGTCCGTCATGCTCATTTGCGCCTATTACTTTGACCTCGAACCTCGTAAAGAAAGGATAAAAGCAATGTTATGTTTGATTCCTTTTAAATAATTGATTAAATTGAAGGAGCCAATTGCATGCATTGCTCATGTATGTGGATTTGAAGCACACGTGCAGGTCAGATTCCAAATACAGGTATGCGATAGCTTCCACCGTGGGAGTGGTGAGTTTCTGTGCCACGCAAATATGCTTTTGGACCGATTATCTAATTTGACATAGAAAGGGGGTGAATATTTGTAAGAAAATATATGAGTTCCCGCTTTTTTTAGCAATGTACATTATTTAAAAAAAATTTAGAGCCCACCGCACGCGGGGCCGGGGCGGACTAACTCCCGTGCAGCGGTCGCTGGTTGCGAGATTTTTTGAGAGCGAGGGGGAACTTCGTTCTCGGGGCGCAGCAAGTCGCGCTCGCCGTGATAACCAAGTGGCACAAAATAGCCGGTGCGCCGTGCTTGTCGCCTGCGCTCGATCGTTGCGTGCTACTGCAGTGCGGGGAGGCGCCGCCGTAGCAAGGGATGGTACGCTGCCCCTGCGCCTTATAAACGAAGCACCGCCAGCCGTGACAGTGAAACTACGTGTTTGTCTTCCCTCCCCTTATATTATACAACTTATTGTGTTCTGCGGTGGATAACCCCGTTTCGTCGCTCGCGTCTTCAGGGTTGAGATCATGCACAATATTGGTGCATTTATTGTACTTCTGCCACGCTGCTGTCTTGGGCATCTGTTACAGACAAGAGTGCTTGCGAAGAAAGTAGCATTTTCTCCAGATCGGCGCTGTCGTCTACAAAGCCGGAAGCTGGGCGACTTGATATTGCTTTACTTTGCGGTAAAAACCGCGCCCAAGCGCAACACGCGCAACACGAAACGCGCCACACGAGTGTCTCATGTTGCGCGTCTCGTTCGACGCGCCAACACGAGTGTCAGCTCCGTAGTCACGGCGCTGGCGCTAGTGTTGCGCGCGTGTTGCACAACTTTAATAGCCCCGGCAAGGTCGCTACCGTCTTCCGGCGCTCCGGCGCCAGCCGTCACGTCGCCAGGTAAAATTATGTCTTCCCTTTTTTTTTTTTTTTCGCTGCGACTCTTTTCGCGCATCGGCCTTCGCCCCGTGACGTCGCTTCCCTCTCGCTATGGTGCCTGAAGCGCGTCTTTGACTGAAGCGCGTCTAGCGTCCTGTCCCGCCCATACATCAAAACTGGTCCAGAAGTGGCAACAAATGACGTGAGAGAAGCCGGAGTGTCATGCTGTTGCCTGTCGCGGTCCTGGCGGCTGACCGTAGAAACGCTAACGAGAAGTTGCGAGTAGCACGAGCGAACGCGAGTGTCGCTGTCGTATCGGCGACTGCACTTCTGGATGCCGAGGCTTCCCTGGACTGCCACTCTGGAGAGCGACCAGCAGCAGAACACGCGTCTGCCCCATGCACCACAGCTATGGGACGCCACCAGGATCGCGACTGGCGACAGCATGACACTTCAATGGCTGTGTTCCAAAATTTACTCGATCCGACTCCGGAGTAAAGGTTTCGTACCGTGGCGTTCCAAAACTTACTCGAGCTTACTCGATGACGTCAGAACTCGCGTTCCAGAAGCGGGTTGTTTACTCCGGAGTAATTACTCACGTTACCCTCCTCGATCGGTGGGTAACCTCGGATCAAGTCGAGTAAATACCTCACGTGATCTGTTCGTCGTCTGCTTTCTGCGCCGACAGCGGTCAAAGCTCGCTTGCTCCGTTGGTTTTGGTGGCGGACGTTCGAAATGAGAAAGAATGAGGTGCAGCATGTGTGGTTATTGCGATTTGCTGTTTTCAACGCACAAATTAACTGCATTACATCCAGACCGTGCACCTTCCCGGGAAGGTATACATGTTATCATAAGCGTGCGCAGGAGTTTTCATTAGGGGGGGCGAGGTTTCCCCAGAGCGCCCCCCCCCCCCGTCGGTGTTTTATGCCGTCGAAAAAGAAACCATACCGCCGGCGCAGTCGCGCCTCGAGTCGGGCCAACTTTGCGCCCCCCCTCCTAGATGATTAGAAAGGGCGGCCGCCCCCCCCCCCCCCCCCCCCTGCGCACGCCTATGCATGTTATTATGAGTGTGCGAGCGTAAACGGGAGCTTCTCCTCGTCCTCGGCGTTGGAGGGAATGCCATATTCTCACGTTCAAGGCTGAAAATGTTTAAACGCAGTAAATGATAAGGTAGTATTTTTGTTTCCTCCAGAGTGTTCGTAATGAGAGGATAACGCTTGTAAAGCAGTGAAGGCTTCAAAGATTTTATTGTAATCATATTCGCGTCAAAGCGAACGTAAGTTTCATAGAAAAAATCGTAAGGGTGCAGGCGAGCAGTCTCAGGTTAATTCAGCATGGGTAAGTTTCATATCATACTTGAGAAAGCACCCTCACGCTGTACCACTGCACCGTGTGGAATCAATTTCTGCAAGACATAATCGGTACAAATTACAATGCGTGAAATATACATGTTTAGGGCGCTCGCGCTGATTAATAAAAACACATTTTTGATGTCTAACTGTAAGGAGTAAGTAATTTTCATCTCAATATACAGCCACGTAGTATCCGCGTAGTATCCAGGTGATCATCCCGGCCGTTCCAAAATCGAGTCGCGGATCGTTTACTCGCGATGTCACGTGGTATTACCCGCTGACGTAGAATGCAGGTTACTCGGGTAAGATTTGGAACATAGCCAATGACGTCATCAGGCGGAAATCGAGGGACCAGTTTTTTGGACGCGTTCAAGGCACCATACTCTCGCCTTTGTGTTTCACTACTCTCCTCACTACGCGGCGCCACTTCCCTTTCCACTGTTTTTTCCCCAGACGGATGCCGTCAGCTTTTCCCTGTCGTGTAGGTAGTAATGCCAACGTACTAATAAGGTTGAGAACTCTGGAACCTACGCTTATGTGCAGACTGACAGTTTTATATTTTTATATAAAACAAACAATAATAAGTCTCCAGCCACAAATTTCTATTTTGGGGCCCTATTGAACAGTCTGTGTGCTTTATCCAGAGGGCTCTGAGCACGCGCACGCAGTAGCCCTCTACTGCAAAATATCAGACGCCACGCATGCGCACAGAGCCCAATTACTCGTCATGTTTGCTCGAAAAGTGTAGAAGCAGTCGACTATGCCGGGAGGATTGAATAAATTTCCTCTGCGAACGAGACTTGAGCTGTTCGGATTTCTAAACCCACAACATAGCTGAAATAAACGTGGGCTAAATTATGAAAAAGAAATTGGAACAGTTACGGTGGATGTGCTTTATGTGTGCGGGCAGACAGCGAATAGGACAGGTTGTCTTACCGACGCAGGCATTTGACATGAAAGTACCTTTAAAAAAAAAACGAACACGAACCAAGTCCAGTATTCATAAACTTCCTCGTACATATCTTTACCACGCAGAAGAAAAAAAAGCTATACTGCATCGTTTTAGCAGCTCGAGTATCTGTCTGAACGAGGGTTATAACGTTCCCTCACAATCTCATTTTTCTAGGAAGCATAGTGAAATTTTGCTTCGAGAGCGCTCCACGCCCAATTTCGTTAGTAAAGGCCCCAACCGGAGCACATATGGTTCCCGTCGCCTTCCAGCCCGTGTTGTTTGTTTTTATTTTATTTCCTTTCCGGTGTTTCATCCGCTCAGAAGCGAATGTATTAGCCAGGCACACCAGCCGCGCAAGTTACGAGCGAATCCAAATTCGCTCGTTATGTACGCTCCAAAAATCAACTCCGCCGAATCGGATTACCGGAATCCCTCATTAGTAGCCTCGAACAAACCTCTGCTTTTGAAGGCAAGGTTTTCCCCTTTTTCGTGTTAAAGATAGAGTAGGAGAAAAAGTTCAGGCAGTAGTCGTGGATTTGTGCTTGCGGCGGTAGGCCTGGGTGAGGTCAACGGCCCCTCACGGTCGTCGGATCGCGGAACGGTAGACGCGCCACTCCGAAACCTTGGGAGCGAGAATTCGGCGACCCTTGACCTTATGCATATTCAGGAATAGAGGGGTCGTTCGAGCGAAAATGGAGAGAGGGGAACGGGAGGGCGGGAGAGACTGAGACAGACGGAGAGAGAGAGAGAGAGAGAGGGAATGGAGGAAGCGCAATCTGTGCTCGACGGAGACCGTAATCTCACGTCCCAAATTTGAGATCGGCGTAGTATAATTGTCGAACGGCAGCGAGGGATATTCGCGCGACAGATCTGCACACAGAGCGATGTATGCGGTATGAGGTCTGGAACGAGCCCGTATGTTTACTCGGAGCTTAGTGCAAACATCGAGTAGTCCACTAAATGAATATGAAGAGCCCGCTGTGGGAAGAAAGAGCAATCTCTTCGAAATTAATGAGTGATGGTACAGAGATAATGAAATAATCGACGATTCATCCCCCCCCCAAACACACACACACACACACTTTATTTTGTCTTGACTTTGGTTTTCAGCTTATTTCGTTGGCGTAAAGGTAAACTATGTTTTTTTGTTTTGTTTCTGCCACTAAAATAAACTGTGCATCGCCGAACGTTGAATCCCCACCCAAGTGTAGCGAGCAATGGCGGTTGGGACCAGTGTGCGGAATGCGGAGACCAGCACACAATTTCCTCTCAGTGAACCAATTGATAAGTATGCACTTTCTATATGTCTCAACTGAGGTAGCGAGTAATCGTTTGGCCGAGTCCATTTTATATCTTAAAAAAAGGCTGCTTTACGAAAAACAATTGTGCCAATAATTTTTCAGGGTTGCATTAAATTCAAACAAACCAGGTAGCGTCTTAGCTGCGCCAAATGGACTGCTCTGTCGAATACCCTCGATGAAATGAATTCAGTATTTGTTGGTTAAAACCCGGTTGGTTCACACACTTCCGATGGTTTACTATCGGAGACGCTTAAACCGGTTTTTATGCCTCTTGTGGAAGCTTACGACCTGCTGTCCAGTCGTAAGCAACCACAAGAGGCTTACAGACCTGTTTTAGATTTCTCCAGTCGTAAGCCGTCGCAAGTGTGTGAACCAGCCTTTACTGCTAGAAATACAGCTAAGAAGAAGAAGAATATATAAGAGGAGGAGAAAGTTTACTCATTTTGGATGACCAAACCTGTCTAAATTGAGCGCGATGTTTTAAAAAAATTATTACTCAATGTACCAGAGTGAGTGACTCTCAATATATGACTTCATAGTTTCCGCGGAGTGGCACAGCTTTTTTTTTTTTTTTTAGCTATACAGAGATAAACTGAAAGAGGAGGACGTAGGCGAGAGCACGCGGTGACGTCAGAACTGCGAGCTCTGACTAGAATGATTATAGAGGGTATACGCAAAGCCTTTGTCTCTACCATGGTGCTGGAAGGCGACTCCGACTGGTGTATTTACCGCGTCCCGAAGAATGGTTCCTCGATTTCCGCTTCGTGACGTCATATAAGTGTCATGCTGTCGCCGGGCCGCGCCTCCAGGTTGACAGACCACAGAAGCTTCGGCAGCCAAGAGTTGGGACGCCACGACGAGAGCGACACTCACGTTCGCGCGTGCTTTTTGCCGGAGCTTTTGCGACCAACCGCCAGGAGCGCGACTTTCGACAGCAGGGCGCTCCGGCTTTTGTGACGTCATATGTTGCCACTTCGCGACCACCTTCGATGCGTGGACGGAATGCTGAGGGCAAGTTGTCTGCTTCTTGCGCGGGAGTTGCGGTGACGTCAGAACGACGCCAAGCTCTGATTGGCTCTGATTGAAAGGATAGTGGGTGGACCTCAATGCAAGGTGCCTCTACCCACTGTTTTGTTTTTCCGTCAGCCAATAAGAACTCGGCGTTTTGACATCATCGCAAGCCCTGTGCAAGAAGCAGACGACCTTGCGCTCCACATAGGACGCTAAGCACGGCAGTCGGAGACGCGCTGCAAGCAGCGTATCTCTACTAAGTCTTCGAATGCGTTCGAACGAGAACGCGGAACGCTGGACGCCGTCGTTTGGCGATCGAACAGGTTCAAAGAGGGAGTAGAAACAAAGGCATCTAGTAATCCCAGTAATCATTCGAGCCAGAGCTCAGAGTTCCGGCGTTCCTGCACTCTCTCTCGTCTCCCTCTCTCCCTCAATTTCTACCCGCATAACAAGGAAGCTTCGAGTAGGGTGCCTTAATAGGCCTGCTTCTCTCGGGATACAATGATTACGCGACCACGTAATCATTGCATCGAGCACAAAGCGCCACTGCAGATTTCGATTGTGCACGATCTACGGTCGTTCACATGCGTGCGTCAGCGTCTGTTTACGCTAACGCACGCGTTCAATAACAAAACGTCTAAAAAATAAAAGACAAACAGAATAGGGATAGAAAAGAAATGCAGCTCGCGTTGTCCTATGAAAACAATAATAATTGAATTTCTTGTAGCTTTCTTATTCTTGTTATCTTTTTCCACGGATTTTTTATCCGTCGATGACAATTTGCCAGCCTAGTGTCCTCGAGCAACGTGAGAAGGTGCACTGACGCGCGCAATCGAAACGTGACCGAGAAATATTCGATGTTGTTCGCTAGAGGCACTGCCCAAACTTGAGAGCTACACGCCTATATGCGCATTGCTGAGGGTGATGACACCTGACCATTTTAATGCGAAAGCATTAAGTGTTCTGTGGAGCGAATCGACGTCATCAGCTTTTGAAGCTGCGCCAAACGGCACCTTCCCCTGTCTCAATGCAGCGAAGCCTGTCGTCTCTAGCAGCGATCTGATGGATAAGCTCCCATTGGCTGGCGCGCGTCATAGTTTCAAGTAACGAGGCTCCCATTGGCTCTCGCTCGGTGTTGTTCCAAGGAACGCCACCAGAGAAGCCCTCTCCATGGCGGCGCAACGCACGATGTACCTTGATGCGGATCTGTGAATAAACTATTATTATTATAAAAAAAGCGGCCCAGCCGCCGGAAAGAGGTGCGGGCCTGGCCGCAGAGCCCGCACGGACAAACTCCGGAGGGGCTGCACGGCCAAGCTCAGCGCGGCGCGGCCACTTCACGAGAGCGCGCGCTCGGCCGTCAGCCGCAACCTCGGCAGTAGCGAAACGTGACCGTCCACGCCAGTACGCCGCAGACGAACTAAGGGAGTGCAAGAACGACATTCATGCTTTCGCATTTACAACTCATAAGAAGTGCTTGGTGTCCTTAAATTTTTTTTCAACAACGTTTTTTGTTTGTTTGTGTGTGTGTGTGTGTTTGAGAGCGTGCGGACGAGCGCCTCCCGGCATGATGGCATGAGCTCATGGCGTTGACTATGCTACAGCGGCATTTTGTTTCTAGTTATTTCTTTGTATTTTCCCTGTGAGCGCGCGTTGTCGGCATTGTTTTATTTAATTTTTCACAAAGAATACATTACGCTAGTCAAAAGAACTTTGAGGCACCCTAGCTCCGGGCGTCGACAAGAAGGCTGCAGGTCGTAGTGCTGGCTCACTCTCATAAAGCGTAATCTTTTAATGAGTGCACACTCTCCTGAAACTTCCCGCTCCTTTGTGCTACTGAAGAAAATATATCAATTTTTTGTTTGTTTTAGCTACGCGTTCGGTACACGGTAATCTTACATTTGTACCATCCTAACGTGGACGGATTATTAAAATAATCAAAACCGATAACTGGTAAAACGAACATCATAATAATTCCTAGTTTAATCTAAGGGCAGTGTTTTACTTCCTTTTTTATGTTTAATTTAAAACATTTAAGACAGGGGCTGCTTAAAAGTGAAGTATGTCTTGTAGTTAACGCTACTCCGAATGGAAATCCACTTTTTATTGATTGAAGAACAGAAAAAAATTGGCATATCACACTTTAAAATATTTTCGAAAAAAGGAAATGTTTTTAGCCATAAATCTATCGCATCAGTAAAAAAAATTCAGTTCACGATTAAAAAAAAACAGAAGTCCGTTCGCTTTATTGAGTGTGTTTGATATTTTCAGCAGAGAAAGATATCTATAAATTCGCTATACAGCCTATTAAATGTTTCCTTTAGTGTGTGATATACAGGAATGCAGCCATCATCACCCTAACCTTTCGATTCTACGAAGCTCATATGCACGTTCGGACTCATGGTCGCGCAGGATGTTATACAACCATAGGACGTTCTGAAATGGGATCTTGATATTTTGGAACTATGCGGACCGTAGGTTTGTCTTCTTTTTAGCAGGGGTTATGGTGGCTTTAAAATGCCGAGCTCTGATTGGCTCCTACACGTGACTAGCATTGAGGTCTACCCACTATTCTTCCAATCAGAGCCAATCAAAGCTCGGCGTGCTGACGTCACTGCAACCCCTGCACAAAAAGCAGACGAATTTGCTCTGCGCATAGGTGCGCAGAGCTAACCTAACCTAACCTAACCTAACCTAACCTAACCTAACCTAACCTAACCACACCAAACCCCAGAGCAGCCGACGCGCTACGGTCCAATGAAGTCAACCGAGCAGCCACAAAAGTGCATCATTGCGACGCTTGTTGTCTTTACGCGCTTACTATCATCGGCTAAATCCATAGAGTACGGGACAAGGAGCAGAATCACGGCAAATTCACCGCGTGCGTGATTGACTCCATTTACCAACTCAGAAAATTTTCATTTCTGGAGGAGGCGGCCAAAAAATGTGTGGGTTGATAAAACGGCGACCACATGGAGTGGCACTCAAACCGACCATACCCTGGGCAGTTGATGACGTGGCAGCGTTGTGTACCCCAACGTTGCGTTCGAGTTTTGCAAACTGAATAACGTGCAGTTTGATACAGCCGTACTGTACGACAGTGACAGGAGCGGATGACGTTTTGTTATCACCCTTTGTTTTGGAAAGCTTTAAGCGTAAACGCTAAGGTTGCGCCCGGTCTTGGGTACACCAAATATGTCAATAGATATTCGTTTGTGGCCAGTCATTGCGGTGACAGAAATCGCCGAACTCTAATATCGCCTGGAGCACGACACGCGCTTTGAGCATTGCTCAGAACACCTGTGTTTGCTACTGTTTTACTACCCATTTTATGCATCAGCTCTCCTACTTTATACTGACTTTGAGCCTCTCGGAGGATATTCAATAAACAAATTAATAAACCGGCGCGCGTGGCTGCGCTGTACCTTTGCAGTACAAACAATCGCGCAATAGAGCATTTAACTGTTTGATCTGGCCTACAAGTTGACAGGCCACGAGCTTAGGGATATCTTAGATGTCTTTTGTAAAAGTTAGTGCGGCGAGCGAGACCTAACACACGTTTTAACGCAGAATGAATCAAGGACTAAATAGGATCACCAAGAAAAGTGTGACGGTATACCACAAAAAGCGCAACGAAATGAGAGCCAATAAAACGCTGAAAAACGAATGATAAAGCAAAATGCCTCATCATCATAGGCAGGGCCCGCCCTGCGTTCCTTTAGCTCTTAGGGACTATAGTTACTTTGTTACTTCAAGGGCGGGAAGCTTATGGGTAACCGCGTGACCATATCACGTGATGATATCATGTGATGTGACAATACGCAGATGACTCAAAAAAGCCGCGGGAGATTGGGGAAGTGAGCGAAACGAACACATCTTGTGTATATTGATTATATCCGTATAGATCAAGGTAAATCAAGCATATAACGTTCAGTGCTTTATCAAATTCACGCAACTGCAAGCAGAAAATTCTCCGCCGCTGCACCATTCGTGATAGCAGAGGGGCAGCCTCACACGAGTAGGGATATGACAATAGACAGGTGACCTTTTTAATACATAGGACTGCAAGCATGGCGTCCCAACTGGATCCCCATGTTTATGTCACACTATTTAGTGAAAGCACGAAGATTGTTTAATAGATTTTTTTAAGTTTTAATTAATGAATTGAAGAGAATGACGACACACTGTACATTCGTGTCCTATGCTGATTTACTAAGTTGGTTTACACTGTGCCACCCGTTGTAATCCGTAATGATATATACCTGATTTTAGTAACTAATCGACACCAGAGTAAAATAAAAAAGATACCCCATAGAACAAAAAAAGAAAAGGAGATATTCTCGCCCTTTTTTGTAACAGAAAAACTAAACAAAAAACCTTTGGGCCTAATAAGTTAAACATGTAAAGAACACCTTCATCATTCTCGTTTTCAATACTGTCTTCTGAAGTACTTCTTTGTGTAGCTTTTATATTGAATATTATTTTTTTATGATCAATATACAATTTTGCTCCTGTAACACGCCACGTGAATTGACGCATCTCATTTTTTTATATCGTGTTCCTTTTTTTAAACTTTATTTTAAGAACGTGGCACGATCTGAAAAATGATGTCTCCTGACGCCCGTTCTATGGAGGTACGTTACCTTCTGTGGATCTCTGCTTTCTGTGTCAGCTACCAGCAGTTCTTCTTGGGTATTTCGACAATGAAAAACGATCTTCCACACATGTTTTCCTCTTTACCTTTTTTCTCTTTTTCTTCGAACGTTTGACACGCGTATTTGCTAAGTTCTCACGTACTAAAGCTCGAAGCCTCGAGGCATCGCCACAGCTACGCAGAGAACGAAGAACCTCGGCTATGGACAGCAAAATGGTGGAGATGGAATGCATTATGTTGTACGACGCACATGATAAGAAATATATTCTCGGACATCCTTTCCTGACAGCTTTTGAACGGAGGGAGCTGCTTATTATGCGAACGGCTCCTGGGAAATACGAAATTTATTCCCCTCGCTGCTGTGGCATGATTGTTTTTAAACGTGTGGGCTCCCAGATATGAATTTAAATATCGGTGTCTCTATGCCTCACCCGTACAACGTGCTGTCCCAACCGCTCTCCGTGGTTTCAAGCATCGATTTATTTTGAGATTTTTCTTTTAAACCTGTAATAGGCGATTTTATAATTTATATGATCGGCCCCGGTGTGGGGAGGAGATGACATAAAGACATAAGGATTCTTAGGATTAAAAATAAATAATTAATACTTTATCACGCATAAATAACTATTTTAATGTCAAAAGGGTCGTGCATTTTTTTTTAATTATGGAAGCTTTTAAAATTTGGTCTTACTCGACTGAGTGTCCACATAGCTTTGATCCTATCTAGCTATCTGTACCTTGATTTTAGTTTTATTACTTGCAGCAGTAACTTGAATTACAACAATCATTATTTTCTTTACCGTCACAAATATTATAATGATAATTGTGATTTGTATGTATTTCTTCAGTTTCTTTCTTTATTTTGATGGCAACAAAGAATTGCGTACGTGGTGTAATCAAGCCCTGTTCATTTCTGGGAATTTGCTCTAGCAACATGAACAAGAAAGGAAAAAAAAATTCTTATTAACATGGCGTCAAAGTGTAATGCCACTATAGATTCTCGAACTTGTGAAAGGTTAAAGAATATTATCTGAAACTGCGGCAAAATTTTAAATAAAAACTTATGTAGTAAATAGTTTTCATCAGTTCCGTAGCCGGGAAGGGGGGCTGGAAAGAGAGAGGGGGAGGGCTTTATGGCGGCTTTGCAAATGTCAAGCGCAACGCTATCTTTTTCTTGTTTGTTACACACCGCGTTTCCATCCTGAGTATTCACGGTCTCCCTCCTCTCTCCTCTCTCTCCTCCGCCCTCCGCCTCCCCCCCCCCCCCCCGCGAAGAAATATCCTGGCTACGGGCCTGGTTTTTAGTTATTTCTCTATGTATAAAATATCTCACCTCTGTGCTTCTTGTAGTCTGCGTTTTATCAGCCGTAGAAATTGATAATGACGACAAAACGTAGAACGGCCATTTGAACGAGGTCATAACTATTTTCCACTCAAAATGTTTATGCTCTTGAAAACTTTTTTTTTCACTACGTTTTCTTCAAACGCTGAGGAGTTTTCGTAAACCTCGGTTCCCCCTCCGCTAAGCCCTCCGCAAAGAGGAAGGCGCTACTGCGCCTGCGCGCCGATGGCCTTGACTGTAGAGTTCCGGGTATCGTAGCGGGTTGCGGAGAGCGTTGCAAGGCGGAAGGAACGATCTACGAAAACTCCCTATTAAGAAGTATGTAATTAATGTAACGAGAGAACACTAGGAAGTTTTACTCCGCGCAATTCAATCTGAACCGATCTTCTGCTACAGACAGCCATAGACTGTAGACAAATTATTCCATGTATATTTGTTTGCAGGGCACGAGGAGCTCAATAGGGAGTTTTTGCAGATGCTTTTCGCCGTCCCGCAACGTTCTCCGCAACCCGCTACGATACCCGGAACTCTACAGTCAAGGCCATCGGCGAGCAGGAGCAATAGCGCCTTCTTCGTTGTGGAGGTCCTAGCGGAGGGGAAACGCGGTCTACGGAAGCTCTCAAATCACTGTGATCTGCGGTAGACCTTAGCGAATCACGAAGGAACATCTTGACTTAGAAATGCGATCTGGTGCTGAGTTTATTGCGCATAGCTTTCAGGTGTGCGGTGTTCTAGAACAATCGAATTATTGGATCAAACACAATTTTGTACCGACCTTGTCATTTGTCGAGCGCTCTTTCTAAACCGTAGTCATTAGGAAGCTTTAGTAGACCGTGTTTTCCCCCTCCGTTAAGTCCTCCTCAACGAAGAAACCGCCACTGCGCCTGCGTGCCGATGGCCATGGCTGTAGAGTTCCGGGTAGCGGAGGAGCTAGGGAGGGGGAAACACGGTCTACTAAAACTCCGTATTCTCTCTACGTACTTTGCGCGACTGTTTTGTAGAATGCCAAATGAAGGCGCACGAATGTTTCAGAAGGTTGTATGAAACAAAGTTTTGACAGCGCAGCGAATGCAGGACACTAACAACATTGCCACACGGCAAAAAGAAAAAAAGACTATACCTGAATAAGTGCACTGATGCCCTCACAAACGTGAAAACACGTAATGTACCTCCGCGCGCGCGCGCACGCACGCACGCACGCACGCACACACACACACACACACACTCATGTACGCACACGCAAATCTATACACACACACATAAACACACGCACGCACAAACGCGTGTCTGCCGGGATCAAATCGTAAGAATCTTAGAAAAAAAAAAAGAAATAAAGAAGAAAGAGGGGGACGCAGTACGAGGTATCACATTAGCAAGTGTTGGCTCCATGCGGACAAAGTCATTAAAAGGCGATGTTGATAAATCGAGATGCACGCTCGAAGGTTCAATTAGCGGGTGGCTCTTCTTACCCTGCTTAATTTTTTTCCCTCCCTGCTTCCTTCGTTCGTGCGTGCGTGGGTGCGCGCGCGCGCGCGCTGCTGTGTGTCGTGTGTGTGTGTGTGTGTGTGTGTGTGTGTGTGTGTGTGTGTGTGTGTGTGTGTGTGTGTGTGTGTGTGTGTGTGTGTGTGTGTGTGTGTGTGTTTGTGTGTGTGTGTGTGTATGTTTGTTTGCGCGCGAGTGCTGTGTGTGGCACGTACCGGGTTGCGGGCGGTGTCGAGTCACGGTACCATCTATGAAGTTTCCGGCTCGTTAGCCGACCTCAAAACACATTCACCACCACGCGTCTCGAGTATCGGTGGTTCTGTGAAAAAGTGTGATTAATATTTTTGTTTTTGTTCTTTATGGTTTTATTATATGATTTGTTTATGTTGAATATAGTAATTTGAGAATCTCACCACAGCAGAGCTAGTCTGCTTATGTGGGTGTTCTTTTTGCGTTTCGTGCCGCTTTTTTGAAAGGCTGAATGAAAAGTTATGATCTATCTTCTATTACGGCTAAAGAGCGTGAATGAAGGGTTTGTAATTCAATGCGTGATTTTCGCGCGCTTGTGTACGTGCGAACAAGCAACAGAGAGCTTACGAAGTCTGTAAAAGAGAACGTAGGCTTCGAGTGACCGGCGATTTTATTTACTTTTAGATGAAGACAGCGGGACTCAAGCGATTTGGGTAGTAAGCGTAGTAAGCGACCTGTTAGGATGGTCAAGGTGGTCGTCACTGTTCAGCAATCTGACACGCTATCATACTGTCCCTACTGGACCACCTGCAGAATATTTCCAGTCGCAGAATAAGTGAGAGCGAAATCACTCAAAGAGCGCGCGCGCGCGCACGCACACACACACACACACACACACACACACACACACACACACACACACACACACACACACACACACACACACACACACACACACACACACACACACACACACACACACACACGCACACACGCACGCACGCACACACACACGCAGCACGCACGCACCACGCACACACGACACACGACGACGAGGCACCAGCACACACACAAAACGAAGGATTGCTACCACCATTTAAATATTATTCTGAAGCTCAGCTTCATCTTCAGCGTCAAAATTTATCATCCCAATAGTAGGAACGAAAATTCGTGCTAAATATGAATCAAGATCAGCGTTTTTAATATCCCAGTGACCCTTCACTAAATAGAATCTGCTTTTTTCATTGAAAATACATGGGAGGGTTCTCAAAAGCCGACAGAAGTCACCCAGTCAGTCTCTCTAGATTGCGCGAAGTGCCACGCAAATTTAAAAGAACAGCGTCCGTTCACACTACCTCCTGATCATGTCGTCTAGGCCCGCATTCTCTGTCTTTTCGGCTATCCCGTTAGAGTGGATCCAAAGGATCCAAAGCACCGGGCTTTCGAGGCAGACAGAAGTCAGCTAGTCTCTCTAGATGGCGCGATGCGCCACCCAAATTAAAGGGAACCATTTTTCCCATGAGCCTTTTTCTCGTGACGTCATGCGTCGGATCCGCTGTCTTTTCGACTGTCCCGTCAAGGGGTTCCCATGATGACACCCCTCCTCCTCTGTCCGGTCTATACCAGACCGCGGTCCTATTAGGTGGCCCCGGCCCGGCATCGATCTCGAGGTTCGGGAGCCTGCGGCTGACGCGGACGCGGGCTCCGGGGTGGCACCGGAAGCAGATCGAAGGAACGACATTAGCCGGCCATAGACTACACGAGGCGCGGACACCGAGGAAGGCGTCCATTATAGCTTGTTTCCGGGCCGTGGGGAAGGGGGGGACTTTTAATGAGGGGATCCTCGGGATAGAACCCTCTCCCTCTTCCCTTCTTTCCTGATTTACTTGTCCCGGTTTTTTGTCGTTGTGGCGTGTGTGTCTTCTTTTCCTTTTTCCTTCCTCGGAGACGTGTGGTTTCTTGTTACACCCGGGGGCTTCACTCAGACTCTACCACCTCGGGGCCGGGACGAGGAAATGGTTCTGGGACAAAGGTTGGAGGGGATGGTCGCGAGGTCCCCTTCCTGGTTTTTGCTTCTTTCTTCTTCCTTTGTCTTACTGTCAGTCTTGAGATGCCCGTGCCGAAGAAAAAAGTATCTCAATGTCCTTCATTTTTTGTTTTAATTAAAGGGATAATTTAACGATTTTTTTTTGGGCCCGAGGGTTTTTCTGGTTTCGGGACTGGTTCGTTGCGGTCGGTTTTTAAACCTCTCAAGAGACGTTTCTGTGGTCTATGGAAGGAATATATCGAATAGACTGCGACGTTTTATGAACACAAGAGTGCACTTTTTCTGCACTGAGCTGAAGCTGCACATTGTACTAAGTTGTCAAAAAAGAAAAAGAAAAACAGCAAAAAAACAAAAGGTAACTTTTTATGACGTTCATATTTTAATTGAGGTTCGCACTTTTATCCTAAAGTAATTACTGTATCTTCCGGAGTATTGTCCGCACACTATACATGTTTAAAAGTTCATATTTTGTGCTGTGCGGACTATACTTAGGTGCGGACTATACGTGTTTTTTTTTCGTTTTTTTCCCTAAAGGTTTATATTTGACACTGTGCGGATTATACACGACCTGTTTTTCCTAAATGTTATATTTTATGCTGTGCTCAGGTTATTAGTTCCAGGCTTTCGTTTTTTTGTTTCAATTGAACAATGAAACAATGTCATACTGGCACTGTATTTCCCACGCCTCCAGCTGATATTGGCGCCTGCGGACTATACATCGGGTGCAAACTATTTAAGAAAAACCTTTTCCTTTTTTTTCCAACTGAAATCGGCCTTTACGTATAGACCGGGCGCGGACGAAAAATGCGGTAACTGAAAGAAAAGATTCGTGCGCTTAGGAGGAAGCAAGAAACGTTTTGTAAAACTGCATTGAAGTTTTTTTTTCTTATTGGCAATTTATTTGATGTGTAGGCGTCTTGGTCGTTACTTCAGTGCACCGTGCTGGTGCTCATTTTTAATTTTTCTTGTCTAGAAGGCAAATTCTGAGTTCCAAAATGCGTGTCGCGCACGGTACGCACTTATCAGCAAGGCTACCGCCCTCTGATGTGACATCAGATGAAGTCATGTATCCCTAAAGACAGAATAATCTTTAAACGAACATTCGATTTAGAGAGCAACTCTTAGGCGCTCGTTCCCATGTTTCGTGGCGTCGCCGTCGGCGGCGCAGTCAGCGTAACCGCGCGCGTTGCATTATGGGACGTCGCAGACCTATCCACCAATTCGATTCCCCGATAAATTTAGCAAAGAAACTGAATTGGTGTGTAGGTCTGTGACATCCTATAATGCAACACTGCGCATTCAGTTTCCCCGCTAAATTTAGCGGTAAAACTGACGTCACATGAACTCAGCACCGATTCAATTCCCCCGCTAAATTTAGCGGGCAATTGAATTGGTGTTGATGTCACGTGACGTCAATTTTCCCGCTAAATCTAGCGGAGAAACTGAATTTGTTCATAGGCGGTGACACGAAGTCATGTGACGTCATTTTCCCCGCTAAATTTAGCGGGCAAACTGAATTGGTGTTGAGGTCACGTGGCATCAATTTTCCACCTAAATTTAGCGGGGAAACTGTGGGAGGAGGGGAGGTAATGAAGGAGGAGGAGAGGAGGGGAGGGTCCTCCGTACTCTCCCTCCCTCCTCCTTCTCTATACAATCCCCTCCTCCTTCACACCCTCCCCTGCTCCTCCTGCGTACCCTCCCGTCATGGTATATCGCAAATTCAAAGTACCTCAAGAGCTGCGCTTTAATTTCACATCACAGAGATTAGTAAACATATTTTAATTTTTTTCAGATGGTTCCTGCTTAAACAACCGCCTTACAAAAAAAGAAAAAAAAGGTTTTTGATCTCCTAACTCTTTAGGAAATGAGTTTGTATTGTCCACGCAAAAATTGTAGTAAGATATATAAATATTTTTTGGCTCACTACGACTTTTAAAGCGAAAATTCTAGGTGTCTTCCAATTGATTTCCCAACAACGTGGCCGTCCCCAAAGAATTGTTGCTCGACCGCGGCGACAACGGAACAAGTTTAAAAGGCGTCGTCGCCGCTATAACAAAACGCTTCAAGAACCAGCGTTCGGTCTTCGCATCGAGCAGTCGGTGAATTCGACTACAAAGGCCGACCGGATCCGCGCGGTCCGACAACGTTTTCATTATTGTGTCGAAATTGATTTCTCGGGAGCTGCACAACCCGCCGCGTCGTGGATTCAATGAACGCGCTCGGCTTCGGCGAAGAACGAGTCCGAGGTATGTGGCCGCGTGAGGTGCAAGGCTCGAATCGATGTTGAACGCGAACATGGAAACATTCCCCCGACAGCAACGCGGGAGGGGTTCCATCGAGGCGCGAATACGAGGCCTGTGAATGACGGGCTCTCTATACGTGCAGCGGGTGTTCACTGACCGCCGTATCTGAGTGCGCTGCTCACTGCGCATGCCCGAAACGACTTTTAGGCTGCCAGGACAGGCAATCTGGATGGAATGCGTTGCAGAGGCTCTATGAAAACTCGCCGTCAGAACGCGCTCAGCAGCCGCGGGCTCAGCTATGGCCTCCAGTGAATTGCCGCGCTTCGAAACAGGACGGTCCGCTCCTACAAATACTGTATTTAAATGAGATTTATCTACAAATGGTTATTTAACGCTTGTCTATTTTTTTATGTCTTCCAGGTGCATTTTTGTTGTATTTTAGTCAAAGAATCGCGAGGCAAGCAAGGTTTATTTCAGGCTGAACACGGGCTAAAAGCGATACTTTTTTCAGCAGATCGGAGCGTAGATCGTTCCACTTCATTCGGCAGTTCGAGAATAAAGTGTGCGTATATGCACGCGCGCACAAACCGGCAGATAGAAAGAGGGAGAGGAAAAGAAAGAGATAGACAAACCTATTAAGAATACACTGTGTGAGAGGGGAAACGTGACACAATAACACTAACAATGAAACCGGCGAAGTTCCTCGCGTTTATTGCCCGCAGCCCATGACTCTCTGAACTCGCGGTCGAACGCTACGGGTGAACAATTCCTCTTGGAAATCCCCTAAAAGATGCTGCACTCGCGCACAACTGTAACAGACATGAGCACTACGTGCTCGATAACAGCGCCGTCACTGATCTCTTGCATGGTTATACGTAGGTTCGAATGAACATGCTCTAGACCACACCAGATATCCGCCTCTTACTTGCTCTAGACCACAGCAGATATCCGCCTTTTACTTGGTGGGTCAACGGGTGGCGGCTCGTTTTCCGCCAGTCGAATTTAAAGTTACCGGAGAGACGTAATACGCTATCTTTATGGCGAAATAAACTTCCGCTGCATCGAAATTAGCATCAAATCTGCAATTGGCTTCACAACATAGGCGCGGAGGGTGACGTAAAAGCGTCCATTGTCACTGGGAGATTAAAGCCGGAGTCACATTGCTTACACATCATACAAAGGACAGCTCAATCCCCACCCCTCCCCGTTTCGATCTGGATGAGCATCATAAAGGCGAGCGGTCGTGTATCACTACTGCGTGTTGCACGTTAAAGACCCCAGGCTTGTGGTTGTACTGGACTGGCTAAATTTCTCATCTACAGCTGGAAGACTCGTCACCCGTTGAAGCAGACCAGGTTCTAGGCTTTATAAACGTACACACAACCCAATTGTTTTACATAGGACAGATTGCAGACATCAGTCACCCCGATACCTGTGGTTTGAATGCCGCGTGCCAAGTATCGCCTTAAGTTCGTTGCCATGCGACATTCGATGCATAAATCTCGTGGTGACTTGCGTTTGAATATATTTTCAGACTGTCTTTTGTACGACGTATAAGCAGTGTGACCCCGGCTTAAGGGATCCCTGAGGAGGTTTCTGAGTTCGCCTATATATGGCGATAACTCACTCTGCGGGCTCTAAGCATCCTAGAAATCCATAAATCATAACGATGCCCGGCCAGTTTCTCTATTAAAAAAGCAAAGATCGAAATTATCTTTCGCGATGGGAGAAGCTTTGAGCCGGAAGCCACGACGGCATGTGATCAACGAAAACGCCATATTTCGTTGAGATTGCAAACGCTGCTATTACAAAATGTGTATGCTTTTGCAGATGATAGAAGCAAGTAAGAGTAGTAAAAAAAATGTGAATTTGTTTGAGGAGAGGGAATATAATACTTCAATAATCGTCTAAAAAACAGCGAACTATGTTTTGTTGTTGTTGTTTCTTGTCCTCCGCGGGATCGATGTTTCCGTTCGCCAGGTCTCGAGGGCTCAAGCTCGCGCTCTCTGGTTTGAATTGTAACCCAGGCTGTAGGAGCGAGGAGCCGCGCGCATTCGAGATATCACTCCGCGGTTCCATGGACCGGTCAGAGGCGTGAGGATCCTTCGCTCGCTATATTGAATGATAGTGGTCCTGGTTTCGGAACATGCTCCTTCTATCGCCGGCGATGACCTCAGTGCGTTTTGATATTTAATTCCTTTTTTAATAGAGAAATCGGCCGCGTATC
Organism: Ixodes ricinus; assembly: GCA_037355805.1. NCBI lineage: Eukaryota > Metazoa > Arthropoda > Arachnida > Ixodida > Ixodidae > Ixodes > Ixodes ricinus. The sequence goes on from JAZHYW010041408.1 coordinate 70,282, forward strand.
GTCATGATTTAGGTATTTCGAGGAAGCTTAGAGCCAGCAGAGTGAGCTACAGCCATATTTAGGCGATCTCAAAAACCTCCTCAGGGCACCTTTAAGAAACGCAGGGCACGAACTACTCTGTTCACACTCCTTGCTTCGCGATTGGTTCGTTGACGTTCTTATAGGCTAATGGCGCAATCTTATTGGCTGAGGATCGATAACGAGATGCTCGTGGTATGCCACACCCTGCGTTTTTTAAACCTGTCAGTGACGTATAGTTTGGCATATTTTCCTCGCCAGAAATAGTCCCGATTCCCGAACGACAAAAAAAAAAAGTAGTAATTGCAATAACTGGTAAATATTGTGAGGTTACGAACAAACCGCGGCTATCTTAACACGATACATATGGAAAAAAAAGCGAGGTTACCGGTTCATGTTCGGTTCGTTGGGTCGCAGGCCCTTGCCGGTTCACCGGTGCTACTCGCTCTGTGCGAAATGGAACTGATCGTTCTGCCTCAGCTACCTCCATCTTCCCGTCCTCCCGTCTCGCATTTTCTTTCACAACTATTTATTTATTTTTTTTGGGGGGGGGGGAGGGGGAGGGGGGAGAAAGGGAGAGTAAATTGGGGCATAAATGGAAAAACACCTTTGGCAAAAAAAAAAAAGGTGTCTACGCTTGTGAGTATCCCAGTGATTTTAAAGTAATTTCTAAAAAAAAGTGTATAATAAAATATTAGCTTCTAAAGATTAAAGCACACAGTAAAAAAATGTGAACGAGTTAAGAACACAAAAATGTAACTTGCCAAATTTTACAACTACAATACAACGAACCAGAAATATTACACTTTGTTATTGATCGACTTAAAACACATTTCTGCATTCACCTAAATAGAAAGGAAACTTAAGACGCCATGACACATTTTTTGTGGCTTTTTGATGCTGTTGTTTGTGTCATGTTTGCTATAATTTCTTATCGTGCGGATGTTGCACTCGAGATATATTTTCACGTCATACGAAACTATGTGGAACACGGCGTGGCGCCACAGATGTATCTGTGCATCTTTGTACAGCACATCGTGTTTCTGATACTGGAAATATGGCTAGTAAGATAGTATTGAAGTAAAGCAAATACATATAAAAGCTAAAATGTCCTTCCGCGGTACGTAAAATGAAAAGACAAGGCAGATTATGAAGAAGCTACTCTATGATACTTTTGCGGGGGACATGAAAAGTTTCGTCGTCGCGCGGCAGTGGACGTGGCACTCTCGGTCTGTGCTTGTCAAACACGTCGATCTTAAGATATAATTCTTGAAGGGTGGTATAAATACTGAATAAGATTCGTCGCGCAGGCGAACTGGTAATACATAGTTACAAATAAAAAGAAAAGATGACTACAAACACGGAAAAAAAAACATGGGCTACAAGACAACTATGTCTCAACTTTGTTGTCCTGTCGCCTTTTTTTGTGTCCGTGTTTTTTTTGTATTAGGTATGGTATGAATACACCTTTTCCTGGCGTTTGATAGCCTTAAAAATATACCATTAAAGTGTCTGTGATTAATCCTTCAAGCATGCTGGAGATGTGCTGGCCGTCACCACAAATCCCACTAGACATGTTTTACACACTTCTCGGAAGAAGCCACGCAACCCCATTCTTTTGATTGGCCGCACGAAGCATTTTCCGCTAATTAACGTTCTCCGACAAACCAATCAAACGATTCGTATACGACCGCCACCACGTCTCATTCTCACTTCGAACAACTTACGCGCTCCGCCAGTCTCGTCGTTCCCCGAAACCATTTCAGTTCAGTTTTTTTCTTTTTTTCGAAAGACGAGAAAAAGATGTAAAAAAGAAAAAAAGGACAGCATTTGCCGTCTTTTTACTCGGAGCGGGGGCATTAACTCTTCGAGTCCCCTTTCTCTAAAGACTCCATCTAACGCTGCCATCTTGAGATTCCGGTCCCATCGATGTCTGCCCCGTTCTAACCCAGGCGTCTCTTCTTCGGCGAAGGAAACTTTTACTGCCGGCGGAGCTCGCGCACGCGCGCGCACGCACGCACACACTCGGTCACAAGCAGGGAGAAGAAGCTCTCTTTCTAATTCATCGATCTCCGGGGGGGCGGCTCTTTGTCTGGCGTTACAGCCGAATGGATGGGCAGAGCGTATCGCATATCCGTACATAATCGGTGGGGAGTGCCATTAGGTGTGATTGATTCCAATCGATCGTCCTCGGCGGCAATGGCCGGGCCCGCAGTGCCGAATTTGCGCCGTTCGCGAGGGGGGGGGGCGGCAAAGGCTCATGGCAGCTTCAGCCATTCAGGTGCATGCGGTACGCTGCACAGATAGACTTTAAAGTCTCGATATGTTACTGCTAATGCACCATAATAAGGACAAAAACTCTGCAAACACTGTCTGAGGCGTGTTTGTTCCTTGTTTCTCGGTCACATTGGCCACACAAAAAACATTCTGCTAACAAGTTCGAGCCAAACTTGCGTAGGAAGCAAACATGCCAAGAACTTGCTTGAAACGTGCTCGACGGTACTTCCGTCTTATGTCGGCAGCGACCACCGTGTCTTGTGCTTGACGTATGGGCAGCGTGAATGTAGCTTAAAAGATGATGTAATTTATCTTTAACATGTGGATGTCGAACAGAAAATTTTATACTTTCTGTTACGTGGAAATATATTTTGTGCCCACCTCCCTCATTAATGTGAAGATGTCAAAAAGGGCAGGTGCGAGGTCTTTCAATTGAGAATGCTTTGTTTGGGAGAACGCTCGAGCGACAGAAGTGGTTGCTAGAATTGCGTACAAACTCAACACTCGTCAAATTATAAACAACAGTATTGTGTTAAAACTATCTAATTGATGATTGAATATAGGAATGTGTGTTTTGAACGGACGTACCTACATCCGTGCCTCTCAATGTATGATACGTTTTATTTATGGTGCACGACATAGTAAAGCCGCAATGCAATATTACAATGTATCATTGCGCTGCATTCAAGCTCCCTATTGCATTCATAACTTGCAGCGGATTAGTGTGTGTCAAATACTCGGCACAACTTTTCTTTATGTCCGTCAAAAATTCTAATTGCAGTATTCCTCACCTTGAATCAAACCTGGGTACCTGCGGCTGAACTTATAATTCAGCTCGGTGCACGTGGCGCAACAGTTTGCGCTACATGATCCAGGCACTCTGGGTTCAGTGTCCACCCCTGCCCTTTGTACTGCTCTTTTTAATACGAATGAGTACTGCACTACTGATTGGCACATATTAATTACTCCATGTTAGCGCTCCTGACGCACGGTCTAATTTTTTTGTCATTGACGCAGTACCGACAATCTTCCAGACACATCAACCTCTAGCTATATAAACATTCACATTGTTCAAGTTGCTTTTTTTATTCCTGCTACTTGGTAGAAAACTGGATTAGTGAAAGGAATGTAACAGAAGGTGTAACACGTGTTATCTTCTTTGTCTTGTGTGTTTGTGCTCTGCGCCATTTTTGCTGTTTTTCACTATGCTTACAAAGATGTCGAATAATGTTATGAGTACGAGCAAAAAATATATTTGAGTTCTGTTTCCTCAGTTTCAGCTATGCCATTTTTATATGACCGTCTTGGAGTTAAGATTTTGTGCCTTTGGTGAGTTTGTTTCAGGTTTGCTTGTTTCTGTCTGCATAATCCAGTAGTCCATGATATTTTATTTGTTTCTGGTATGGTGAAAATGCTTAGTAAAACGACATACGTCTTGGTTTTTCTATCTTTCTTTCTTTATTTCTTTTTTTTTTTGGGGTGGGGGGAGGGGGAGCAATAAAATTGATTTAATCAACTGCAATAAAGTTGAAAGCTGAGCTAGTTGGTAGCCGCCACCAAAATTTTTGGACGGTTCACGTTGCTGTCATGTGGTTTGGAGGAATGATACTACCGTAAAGCTGTCTTCACTGTAGGGGTGATATTGTAGTGGTGAAACAAACCTCAAACTGTGCAGAGCACTCGGATGATCTATGAGTACAAGTTCTCACCATTTCACGAGCAACATCGAAGAAATGTGTGCCACAGTGTAGCTATTAAAAATATTTCAATTGTGCAAGCACCCGAAAATTAAATTCCTGAAGTCACGCTCCGTTTTCTCGCAGACAATTTCGCACTATCCTTAAGCAGATTTCACCCTAGCAAGAGTTATGATGAGGTGATGCAGGCTTCAATTTTTGCGCACCGGCCGAATGCTACTTGTTTTGGGCAAATCGTGTAGCACTTTTCATGGCGCGAGTTGCCGAACAGAAGTTGTTGTATTAAGGTAGTTGAGGCCACGATCTGTGCAAAACTCGAAGAGAAACGTGCTTTTGAGTTTATACGTTCTCGAAAATTGCGATCTTAATGTAAGTAGGCAGAAATAAAAATTCGACTTTTAAGTTCATAAAAAAACAAAAAAAAACCACTGAAGTGGTTCTGCATTTAGAAAAAAAAAACCACTTGAATTATCTTTTTTTGGTTTTCAGGATGACGACTATCAAAATTATATTTCAGATTGCGATGAAGCCCTTCCTTCCCGGCGAGTTCGGTGGGAGGAGAGAATTGCCACGTTTTATACAGATATCTCAACATCTCTGCGCCTTCCGCATGCTAGACCCAAGCAATAACAAATGCTGCACACATGTGTGCAGCATTGTGAGGGACTCCAGTCCCTCACAAGCGGCAAACCAAAACAGTTAGATCTTTGGGTGTGACGTCACGCCCAGCGGTCGGTTTTCCGGGTTTTCTCGCGTCTATCGATACGTGCGGGTCAAATACTTGTGATACTCAAATTTACAGGACAAAAATATGTTACAATTCACCTCTAATTCGTTTTTTTTAATAACTTATCCAGCTTCTTTTTAGCACGCATACATTAGTCGCTGATCTGGTTCTGCTGAAACAAAGTTATAAGGGATCTTTCTTTCTTGTAGTTGCGATATAAATGTTTAATAGCGTTAAGAGGAGGAGTAAAAAAGGGTTTATGTACAATATTTACATTGGTGGGAAACGTTGTAACCCATTGAGACGTTCAAAGTGCGTGGTGTCGTTCGGTATTCGTTGAGGCGATCTCGTTCCGCACTTTGTTCTCTTCGTTCTGCTATTTCGTTTTTCTCGCGATCTAGAATGCCCTTTTCATCGTTTTACCTCAAGAATAAAGTCCTAATTAAATATATTTTACATTAAATCCTTAAAAATAAACAAATGTCCTTTTTTTTTTGCTTCTTACAGCAGTTTAGTCGAGATTTATATCAAAGGGTTTCGGTCATTTCCGTTGTCAATATGGGAGATATTTCACGAGCTCATTGACGACAATTGGTTTGTATTTTATAGGCACTGCAGTATACGAGGACATATATGGTTGATGGCATAATGCACCGCCGCACTTCGTTGGAAGTTTTTTTTTTCTTTTAATCACAAGCGTTTCTTTTAGATTAATATTTTGTTTTCTTTTTGCGCTGTGCCTCCATGGATGTTTAATCGTTATTTACCCCTCGGACTCTTGATAGGGTAAACCCACTTGACAGATCTTCTTTTTTTTTTACATATTTTAAGCTTTTTTTTTTTCTCAAAGCATTACCTCGGGTAGCAGCGCATTCCGGAAGAAGCTCTTAGAGTTGATTAGCGCTTTGTTGTCATTTTGTACCACAGTATCTTTTTATAATTGATATCCTCCGCACGCTGGTGACACTGTGTGTAACCACAGTGTCGGCTTCCGAAAAAAACAAACAAAAACGATAGAATGGGAGGACTATAAAACTACCCGAACTGAAATTTAGTATAATAGCGAAACTATTGCTGGCAAGGCTGTATAAGTTCGCCCCCCCCCCCGTGTGTGTGTGTGTGTGTGTGTGTGTGTGTGTGTGTGTGTGTGTGTGTGTGTGTGTGTGTGTGTGTGTGTGTGTGTGTGTGTGTGTGTGTGCGTGCGTGTGTGTGTGTGTGTGTGTGTGTGTGTGCGTGCGTGCGTGTGTGCGTGTGCGTGCGTGCGTGTGTGTGTGTGTGTGTGTGTGTGTGTGTGTGTGTGTGTGTGTGTGTGTGTGTGTGTGTGTGTGTGAACATTTCCGTTTCTCAGTGTGTAATATTCTTTATTTAAATAAATCTATTATTGGAAGAAGGGGAGGCTTTTTCGCCTTCTTATTCGACGTATTTCTCGGGATATCTTTTAGATTAATCAAACTAAGCTCAATGCTGACTCGGTTGAATAATGAGGTTCCTTTTCTAAAGTTGGTAAAAAAAAACACATACCGGGTGAGATCTGCCGTAAAATAAAAATCCCCATCCCCCCCCTCCCCACCAAAAAAAAAATAAATATATTTATATATATAAACGACGCAATTCTTACTACTACGTGTTGTGTCAGATGGCGTGTAAGTAGCGCATGCATCTTTTACGGGGGCGAATAGAATAATCCCCCAAAAAAACTACTAGTAGCTAGACATTCGGAAATACAACGGCGGCGCGAAACGGTATCAATGATAAACGCTCTTTCTCGCAGCTGTTCAATATCGTTCAGCGGCCCAAGAACGCTGCCGTTTTCGGCGCACGTCCCTCCCTCCCCGTGCCGCTGTCCAAAGGGGTCGATATTTGTTTCCACTCGAAGTAGAAAATAAAATAACAACGATACACAACAAATAAATACGAGGCCCAAACGAAAAATGGAGCGCACCGTTTTTTGAGCGGTGGTCTTTCTAACACCGCAACTCAACCGGATATTCTTCCTTCTTTGGAGTTTTCAAGGAAAGGTTTCACGCTAAAGCTACCCCAAAATATGTTCTGCGTTGCGAGCGGCTTATGTGGTACGTACTATCTGTGAGTGTTGTTTGCGTGTGTTCAATGTAGTTTGGTTTTCTTTTTTTTTTACGTGTGTGTGGTATAACCACCGTGCAAACACCGAACTGAACACATATTATATATATATATATATATATATATATATATATATATATATATTATATATATTTCTTTTTTTTTTTTGCTGAAGTTGGTTTTTATTTATTTTTTAACCTTGTGTATTTTGCGGCAAACTAAAACACGTTTTTCAGTGAGTGTGTGTAACATTTTTCGTTGGTCTCGGATTTGAGAACAGTGTACTATAAAAGTGCAAAACAAAAATGGCAGGCTACTTTTGAAAGCTAAAGGAAAGGCTGATGGACTCTTGGAATGGGCGGATCAAACATAAGAAAATTAAAATTTTTGAAATTGATCCTCCGAATTGTTTTTTGAAAGTTGGGCAAATATTACTTTAGGAGTAATTGCGACTTGAATGTTTTCTCGAATTATATGTTTGTGAATGTGAAACTCCGGTGTACTTTCGAACCCAGTAGGACATAACCCAAAGAATATTACAGGCCTTTTTTTTTTTTTGATAGCCACGAAGTGTGGATTTTTCTGCAATGTGAATTCAATCACCCTTTTTTAACTTCCATTATCAATGCTGGAACCGAAATGCACACAGGTCAACAACGCTTTAATACAAAAATAAAATAAAATAAGTGTGGCTTAATCACTAAAAAGTGAGTTTAAAAAGAAAAAAGAAAAAAACACTTACTTAGAGACAGTACAAACACATAGCTGTTTGTTCACTTGTTTTTTTTTTCAAGCCGTTTTTTTTTTGCGAACATGTATTAATTATCTTAACTCAACTCACACCAATATTGGTTTTAGCCACGTAAAAATATTTTCTTAAACTTCGTTTTTTGATGTCTTCGGGATCAATTAATTTTCGTTTTGCCTCACCCAAGTACTATGGACATAATAAACACACCGGATGTTTGTGAGAAATGAAAGCCGTGTTTGGGGGCCTGGCAGTAAAAATAAACTACGAATCGCCGAATGTTCAGTCTCCGCCCATATATAGACTTAGCGGTTGGGACCATAGGCTGCAGTTTCGAAGCTTATCTGATTCCAAATTTATAAGCGATGTTTCGAAAAATGTTATAAGAAAATGTAGCCGCTTTCGATAGCAAACGTCATTGATATTCATGTAGTTGCGAGCTCCACTTAACCTCATTTCCCTAATGAAAATTTAAATAAAAATCGCTTATAGTTTTTTGAATCAATTAACTCGAAGCTCCGAAACTTTCGCATTTGTTCTCAACATCAGACGCTACATTGGGGCAGAGACTGGGCGCTCCGCAATGCGTACTTTAATTTTGTGGTGAAAGAAACACGATCCTCTTTAATCTCAGGCACACAGCAGAATAAGAACACACGCACACACAAACACACACGCACGCACGCAGACACACACACATACACGCACACATGTACACACACACACGTCTATATATATATATATATATTTTTTTTATTTCGAGCAGAAGGGGAACATATTTTTTTTTTTAGATACTAATGTTTTTTTTTTAAGAGACTGCAGTTTTAAAATAAGAAGGAAGCCAGAATGTAGCAACATATACTTTGTCCGTTCAAAGCGGTGACAGCTACCCTGCGTGCCTTTGAGCCCACAAATCCAGCGGGCAGGAGCGAGCATCCGAAAAGCGCAAGACTAGATTGCACCAAGTAGCGAGCGTCTCGACCGCGCACTCAATATTAATAGAGCTCCGTTTAATATTCAAGGCGTGACGGATGACACGAGCCAGCGACTCGAGACCGCTCGCATAATCATGGGCGACGTTCGTCTCCGAACGACCAATCGGCTTCGAACGCGATCGAAACTCGGGCCCTCTGTCAGGGGCTCCATCTGTCTTCCCAGTTCCAGCTGCGCCGGACACGGAGCGCAGATATTTCAACGTTAACCGGTTTCAACGGAGGCGATGCTCCGTAAAATGATCGTGTCTGCGAAAAAAACAAAAATTCATTTTTGGGTTTTACCTGAAAAGCCTCAACAAGTTGAAAATATCCAAGGCGTAAGAGGGAAATCGTTTCCGTGCGCGTACTTTCTCAAGGGGAATTTAGGGAGCTAATCACCAGGATTAAGAAGGTTGAGAAAAATGAGGCGATTCCTTGGCGTCTCGTGAAAACAGACTACGGCGATAGACGAGGCACACTCTCTACATGCACTGCCGCACACAGTTACACTGCCGCGTTTAAACGCAGCGGACAGTGTGGAGCTGTGAAGCTGATGCATGTCGCGTGAGACCATTACGTCACGTGACACAGTGACGTCAATGGTGTAACGACGTCACACGATGTGTTCACGTGATAGTGTGACATCACGAGGCCATAATGTCACACCATATCGTGACGTCACGTGATACGATGGCATCACATGATGTGTTCGCGCTACAACGTGCACGGTCACGTGGCACCATAACGTCACGTGACTCTAATTTCCGTCAAATTTAGCGGAGAAAGTTTCCCGCTACATTTGACGGCGCAGCCCGGGATCCGTTGCGGGGCTTGGCCAATAACGGCTACGGCTGTAAAACGTTTTGAACGAAAATTGTAGGTGTTGCGACAGTGACCATGATGCGAGCACGGGAAATCTGGTGGTTAGCGGCACATCGCTGACTTCATCATTTGGATCAAATATTTGTTTTTACAAAATTCTCAGTTACACAGCTTCTTTCGTAGGTTTGTGATTGACTTTCCAAGAGCACAGTGCGCAAGTAAACGTACGATCATTTCATCAGAGTGCATATTATAATAAGAAAAATAAAAGGCGTAGAAGTGAGGCCTTTTGAATGTTGGTTACTTGTTGAGCCCAAAGCGGTAAATTTTTCATTACTTTGAAAAATACAAATACAAGTCCACGAGGCACTTAGAGACCTACGTGAGTTTTTCAGGAACGAATAGGAACCAGCTGAAAACGTGGGAGTAAAAAAATTCTCGCCTGACCATCTATTTGAGATTACAAGATTAGAAGAGTCATCAGAAAGTTAGGGAGCTTCATTTTTTACTCAGATGTTCCGAACTTCATATAACTTGATGTTTCACAGATAGAAATACTGTTATTACGTCGCCTAATAAAATCTAACGCACTTTCGGTGAACGTTCTAAAAAGCATCTCACGGCTGCCTTAACAAAAATGCAGCATTAGAAAAGCGCGTTGTCACTGAAAACGACAGCTCGGGCTCATGTTGAGACGTAGGATAGTCGTCGAGCTAACCCAACTTGCTTCCGCATTTAAACTCGTGTTCAACTTTAAGAGAAAAACTAAATAAAAACGAGGACGAAGAACGGAGTAATATGCAGGGAAGGAAATGAAATGAGGGGATAAAAGAAGATTATATTTACTCGTCTGACATCAGATGAAACGAATGAGCGACATTACGACAACATGGCGTGAACTGACATTTGTGAGTGTGATCTTTCGCCGGAAATGAAATCGTTTCCCGGGATCCAATGGAACTGTGCATCACCCCTGGTAGCGTTGCCCCGAAACCCGTTTATTAACATGGTTCTGTTTTTGTTTTGTTGTTTTATTCATACGTTGCACGGGTTCTTGCGCTTTCAGACCTGAAAGAGCAGATGGAGAAGCACAGCTCATTTTCTAAAATGTGCATTACGTTTTTGTTTATTTTTTGGGAAGTGCTACTGCTTAGATATTACTTTTCATTTTCCTCTGGCTTTGATATGCATTCTCCTGCGCAGTTCTTCAATATTTCACCAGGAATGGATGTGTGATATTCCGGTGCAATCATGGCAAAAAATAAAAACTATAGCTGCCATTTTCGGGAAAAAAAATTAATGTACCTGGACTTGCGTGGATGAAGAAAAGAAATACTTCCTAACAGAAGGTAAGCGTAGATAAAAATTAAAAAAAAATATTGCATATGATAATATGATGTAGGCTTAGTGTCCTTGTACTTTCTTCCTGTGCGTTTTACTTGTTTTGAGACGACTCCTGAAAGAGGCAATTTATGTTATCATGGTCCTTCGATCTCTCTGGTTCGAAAAATTTCCGTTACGCCATGGCATAACTTACCTTAGGTACAGGCTGACGTAGCAAGGGCCCTGTTTCGGTGGCAAGGGGGAACCAGTGCGGAGTGCAAGTTCGTCTGCTTCTTGCTCAGCGGTTGCGATGATGTCAGAATGCCGATCTAATATTGGCTCATTGAAAAAAGTGAAAGCCATTTACAACTCCCTGTAACGCCGAATTAGAGCGCAGCTCTTGAGGAGGAGGAGGGAAGGGTACTGAGGGGGGGGGGGGTCACGTGACCTCGGGGCGGTCACGTGACCTCTGGGGGTCACCGAGGGCACCCGAAGTCCTCCCGAAGGAACCCGAGGTCCTCCCTAGGTCCTCCCGAAGGAACCCGAGGTCCTCCCGAAGGAACCCGAGATCCTCCCGAGGTCCTCGGAAGGGTCGCGGTTACGCCGTCGTTGACACCGACGCCACTCAAGCCGGAAACGGGCGCCTAAGAGCTGCGCTCTAAGAACAAATAGCATTCAGGTCCACTCACTATCCTTTCAATTAAAGCCAATCAGAGCTCGGCGTTGTTCTGACGTCACCGCAACTCCTTCTCACGAAGCAGACGACTTGCTTTCCGCGTAATTTTGGGCAAGAAGCTGCTAAGAGAGCTCGATGTACGCCCGTACCTGCCTCGAAATCGCTCCGAGGGTTGCAAAATGCCTCGTAGCTTTTCCAGGGTTGTAAGAGACGCCGTTTATACGAAGAGAAAGCAAGGGAGAGAAGGAAGTGAAAGCGTGTGGAAATGTCAGGGCGCCAAGCTCTGATTGCGAGGATAGTGGGTCGATGCTAAGGCTAGATCCATTTGTCTCTCCTCGCTGTTCGAACGCGTTACAAAGTCGAACGCTGGTGTCCGGCGTTCTAACGCGACACACTGAGCGAGGGGCAGACTCCGCCCTCGGTCGCTCTGATTGGACGAAGACAGCGAACAGATACAAAGGCAGCTAGCCTTCGCGTCTCCCCACTAATCCTTCCAATCAGAGGTCGGCGCTCCGACGTCCCCGCGCGCTTTCCTCTCCTCCTCTCCCTCAGTTTTTCACCGTATAGCCGACACCAAGGTCAGCGTCGTCAGGAACGAGCCCGAAGCTGCTGATGTGCACGAGACGACGCTGCCGGACTCTGCCGCATCGGAAGGCGAGGCTTAACGGTCCGGCAGGCACACGCCGAGGGCGAGAATTAGCAAGAACAGAGCGCTGGGTGGCGTCATCTATATCGCAGCAAGCTCTAACTATTAACAGTACCGAATTTATTTTTTTCCAAACCAACGAACAAGAGTTGGTTTTACTTTATACATAACCCTCGAAAAACAAATCGGCCAAGTTTTGCCTAGAGTATACGCTAAAGCTCGTCTGCTAGGCCTACAGTCGCCGAAAGCTCAAGAAATTAAGGTCGCGTTAAGACCCCGAGCATCTTATCAACTCACCAAGGCCCATCGAATTGAAGCATTAGCTATAAGAAATCCGAAGGACGAATCACGAAAAAAGAACCACGAACATAATATTCCACGCCTTGTGTACCTGAAGCTGTCACCCACTATATATGGGGTGTTTAATTTTATTTAAAAATATTTTAAGAAAAAAAACACATATGGAATGTACATTATGCGGTCTGTGCAGGTTAGTCCACGGCCAGCGGGACATCAGGATAAGTCGGCCAGTTAATTGAAGTGTGTTCATTGACATTTTAATTGGGTAAAATGAACTTGTGGTTCCGATTAGAAACTTGCTGAGCGTCATTGAAGACCACTAAATCAGTCAATTTTAGAAGAACTCGAAGGACGTGAGAAGCTCGGGGTGTGCTACTAAGGTTACCATTCGAGTAACAAGCACAAGGGTATAGTGGTGCCAAGACGCGTGTGATAAGAACATTATACCCGTTTTCGCACCGGCAGCATTGCGCCTGTGGCACGACTGGTAACATTCAGCGCGCTTCTGCGCTTCCGACGTATTTCAAGTCTCCCTAAAATTTGATTTCGTAGTTTTCAACGATTTCCAACCAGTTTCTATATGTATAATTAAAGAATAAGGGGTATATTTTAACTAATTGAGAAGTTGATTTTAAAACTTCAGTTAATCACCCGACTTATCGTGACAATTAGTAGTGTTATGTCCCCCTGGCCGTACAACTCTCCTGCACATTAGTGTAACATTCACGACAATTCTTTTTAAATAAATGTGTTCGAATAAAAATGAAGCACCCTGAAGAGTCGTTGACAGCTTAAAAGAAACACTAGCACGCCAAAAAAAGTGTTTTTCCCCATTTTTTTTTGCTAGGTGATTTATTATGCTGTCAGGACACTACTCAATAAATATGTGACTGCAAAAAAAAAACATTTTTTTTTCATAAGGCAAGAGAACCTACAACTTCGAAACCGAAACCGAAACATGAGCACGGAGATTCATGGCCGACTACGCGTACTGGGGAAAAGGGGGAAATGTGAAGGAGGAGGGAGCTGCTCGAAGTCACGTAGCTATCGCTCCTTACCCAGTTTTTTTTCGTTCCTCCGCTTTTCTGGCGGAAGCAGACGACAACGACGACGAATTTGCGTGTACCGCTGGTCGTGCGATTCTTTCGCAATTATATCTCTTCCGCTCGCTGTTCAACGCTCGAAGATCGATTGGTCGGTATCACAAACGGTAGTTCCGAAGTAGCGATCCCACGTCCGTCGCAACGTTGGTCCCTCTTGCGCCGTTATCGCGTCGTCCAGCCCGCGGTACGTAGCCAGGGGACCTATGTTCCGCTTTTGGACTCCCACGGCGACTAGGAAGAAGGAAGTGACGTCAACAACGCAGCAAACGCAGATTGGATGTTGATTGGTGAGAGTCGCTGATGACGAATTTCCGCAGAAGAAAACAAAGAAAAAGTGAGTTTTGTTTTTTTCGGCGGAAATTCGTCATCAGCGCCTCTCGCCAATCAACATCCAATCTGCATTTGCTGCGTTGTTGACGTCACTTCCTTCTCCCTAGTCGCCGTGGGAGTCCAAAAGCGCAACATAAGGCCCCAGATTGACAATGACGTAGACATGTCATAGCTTCGTTCGATTCACCTGCTCCTCCTGCACCATTCCAGAAAAGTCTGTAGGGCGGAGTACATCCAGTCGTATCTGAATACACATACCGGAAGTACTCTGTTCTAGACTTTTCTGCACCAGTGCAAGAGGTGCAGGTAAATCGATCAAAGCTACGAGTTCCATGATCTGCGCAACATTTTTTTAATCAATGTATTTGCTGCTTCTTGGAAAAGCCACCAAAAATGGGATTTATATTATTTTTTTATTTTTACTATTGAATGTGTGCCTTGATGACGTATGACTTTCAACATATTTGGTACTCGATAGTTTGAACACACGTGGCCATAGAAAAGAGAAGGAGTCGCGCCTGGAACCGGCCAATTCTCGACCGCCAGTTTCCGGGCAAGGGGAAAAAAAGAAAATTACACCATCTTCCCGAGGGGAACCATGGGGTGATGCGGAGCATCGCGGAGTTTCCAACAACGTTCACGCGATGTGTGGTAACCAACGCAAGTTAACAACGTAACAGCGCTGAACTGAACGCGCGCAGCGCGCTACCGCTGCTTATATTCACACTTGAAGGGGAGGAGACTAGAGGAGGAGAGTTGCGCATGCGCGCGCGGTGTGAGTAGAAGCGAACGCACGCGAAGTGCACGCAGCTGGTAGAGAGAGAGAGCGGAGAGAGTAACGCGCAGCTGTTGGAGAGAGGGAAGAAGGAGAGTTGCGCATGCGTAGTGTGAGTGCGGACTACGACGCCGACGCCGACGCCGACGCCGCGGGACATAGACCTGAGTAACAGATGCTCCGCATCTAAAAAGAAACGAATTTTGAGCTGCAATTTGTGTTCTGGGTAGTTGAGCTTTTATAGGTCATGTTCAAATAAAAACCCCGGCTAGCATAAATACCAAGTCAATGTCCTTTTAAGAAAAAAAGGACCTTCCCTTTTATGATTATGCGTCTTCGTGATTCGGTCTTCGCTTGCTTGATCAGCTGATGCCGGAATCTGACTGACTGCGGACCAATAATAAGATGTTCGAAACCGTCAGTAACAACACAATCAAAGTATTATGACGGTCTGGGCGTCTGGGATCAACCATTAGAGTGATGTCTCGTTAACATGGACACCTCCGTTCCCCCAAGAAAGCGTCCATACTGTGAGTTGTCCATAATAATGAGACGAAAATTCATGTATCCACCCAGGTCCTCCCCGAAACTGTCGTCAATATATCGGGTTTTCCATTATAAAGGTACCATGGAATGCATCTTGGGCTGTGATAGATTATTTCAGATTGAAGTTTTACTAATCGAATATTGTTTATTAGGTCAAAACAAAGAAGGTAAAAAGTAAAAAAAAGACTGCTTTTCGGTACAAAAATCTGAAAATATAGCGGACTATTTCGTACCTCCTTTCCTTCGAAAGCTCTCCGTCTTTTCACTGTGATGCATCCACGGTGTCCATGCACGTCAGACGAATTCAGCTCACGCACTGGACACAAGAATCGGTTCACTCGGACGTGTGCGCTCGTCAACAATCAATCCGTCGACGAATATTTGGACTCGCGTTCGTGGGCAAGTGGGTGCCGTGACGGAACTTATCATCACTTGCAAATGACAACTTCCACGGTGTGCTTAAAAACCATGATGGAAGCTTGGAGCCATCGCATCCGGTTCCCGAGCACTTCACAACCGCGTGATTTTGTTTTTACGCTTTTGAGTTGAGGATTAGAGCTAAGGAGTAACAAGTTGGAAAATGTCATGACATCTTTAACTGAGTCCGTATTCGCGAGACATGGCTGTATTAGGCAAAAGGAACCACTCAAGCGCGGGACGCAGAAATGTCTCGGTAGCAACGAAAGTACGATTCGGTTAAACACAGAAACTTCAACGCGGTCATTCAGACAAACGAATTCCGTCCCAATATTGAGAATAAAAACACTTAAAAAAAGAAAAGAAAATAGCATGGCTTTGCAAAAACACAACTTATTTCCTACATAAACGCCGGCTCCCAGAATAGCATTACGCGTAATTTTTTTCTCTTGCCTCGCTCGCTCTCAAACTGTGTTTTATGGCGCCTCGGCGGGGCGGGGACTATAATGGAGCGCGTCTAAGTGCTTATTTATGCAGGAAGCAAACGTTATGAGTACGCGACGGCGCTAGTCTCCGAACGCTTTGAACACAGACGGAGAGGAAAGGGACGACGAGGAAGAGGCACTGATGGTGCGGTCCAACGCGTGGGCGTGACCGACATCCACCTCACGTTCGGCACAGACTTGAGAATGCGGTTTGGAGTAGGCGCTCCCTTTTATAACCATCTAATGGAACAGCGGATGCCCGGCGAGATCGCCGATGCCGGCATGGCCTACTCGCGCGTGCGTACTCGTGCGTGCGTGCTTGAGAATACCCGTGCTATACTCCGTTCACCCTCATTCTGAGTCGGCAGTCGATGCCACAAGCACGAGAGCTCGAGGTTGCTGCTTCGAGGCGTACTTCTGCAGGACGAGCACTCGCGCTAGAAATGCACGTTTCAAAGCCAGGGGCGCGGGCTAGCTCGCGCTTGTAGCTTTGGCTGCTAGTCTCAGTTTCAGTGTGAACAGAGTATAGTGTGAGATAACTATATTTTGTTTAATACTTAGTACAGTGTTCTAGAGGGTTTAGTGGCAAGAGCGGCGCCCGCTTACAATGGGCCGCGTGAAGACGGTCAATGTAGATGCCACGAGTGGCACTGGAGTTCTGTGCCCTAGCAAAATTTCTGGCAGATGGCAGATGTGCGATGAGCGAAGGAGACGACAAAACTGACGGGGGCACGTTCCTGTAGCAACATCTATACTCTGTTTCACCTTGTGCCGTACCGCAGGGAAGGCTACAAGCGCGAGCTCCTTGCTCTAGGGCACATCTCGGTGGTACAAGGATCTCGTGCACCAAGGGCAGCTGCCAACGCTACGAGCTCGCGCTTATAGCCTTCGCTGCGGTTCAACATAAGGTGAAATGGAGTATAGGCTCTAGACATGAAGCGCGTGTGTCGCCGGCGCTTCGTTCTTCTTTATTCCACGCCTCTTGCCACAGTTCCTAGGGCTCAGAACAGCAGCGCTACAGTGTCGTCTACGCGCAAAATCTTCACGCGGTGGCCGCCGCTCTTGCCAGTATACAACTCTCTAGAACATTGTAATACTTAGTGTCAAAGCTGATGGCGCGAGCATGAGGTTTGACCTCGCAGATAATTTGCACGCGTTCTCGCGCAAACAGAACCATAGATAAAGCCACGCGCTCGCGCCAGTAGCTTCACGTCAAACACTAAGTGTGAAACAGAGCATTTGCAACTCTAACGTCCAATAGATGGCGGGGCGTTATATCCCAAGGTGGTGAAAGAAACGGGGATAAATTCCCCAGGATTTCCTGTCGGGTCAACTTAATTCTACTGGACGACCCGGAGAGCAACACGAAGGTCATGCGAGATACACGAATCGACCTGTTGGCACAGCTTGTGCTCATTTTATTTTAGCAAAAAGTACGCGCGTAATAATAAAGCAATATAAATTTTAGTACTATAAAAGATATTTGGAGTGTTCAAAAAATATAAATAGTGATGTTTATGCGCAGCAAATTTCTAAATTTTTTTTTCCTTCGGCATGCCAAATTTTATCGAAAATTCTGACGGATTAAGTGCTCCTGGAACTATTTGAACGACGGTGCCAAACGGAGACAGCGTACCATAGATGCTGAAAAGTGCAAATATATGTTGTTGTTTTTTTCAGAACAAGCGTTGTGTTTTGACAGACATACCTTTCACAACAGCTAACGATTTACGTCTTCTGATAACGGAACGACAGTCAATTTGAAAGTTTAATTTCGGTGTAAGGCAGATTGAAGGGGCGGTGGAGACAAGCTAACTCAAGGAAAGCTTACCGAAGAAAAGCTCACCGGAGAGAAGCTCACTGGAGAGTATCTCACCGGAGCGAAAAAATACCCACCTTCGTTTTGACTGATGCGGAGAAAAGCTGACCACAAATCAAGGAAGCGAGCAATCACTCAACTGAAGTATATCTAGATGCCGTATGTGCATGCGGTTATTCTGCACTTCACTAGCAAAAAAATAGTTGTTGTTTTTCAATATATCGCGTACGCGCCCTATCTGGAAGGACGAAAATGAAAACATTAGTGGGGGAAAATATAACCAGTGTAGCAGGCTGCAGCCTGAACATGTATTGAATTAACTTTCACGCCGTAGCCGGCAATGCATCAGCTGTGCTAAATCTTTACAATTCACCATTTATTTATGAAGATACAGTCACGATTCGTATGAAGGTGAACATGCGATTGTTGACCGCTCCGTACCGGCAGCGCGAAAAGCCGCGGACGTGGTGGACTGTAGAACTTATTTCGCGCCTCGCCGCGCTATAGTGCCACAGGAGAGTTTTCAGTGCATTTGCGTTAGCGTTCCGTGCTCCCCACTGCGCATGTTCTATACGACGCAATGCCGCGAGCTTACCGTACGTACACTCGGTAACGATTTTTTGCGTGCGCACACAGCGGTCCTCTGCGTTCCGGTCTCGTTGCTCTCGTCGAGCACGGGACAGCGCGAGACTCAGATTGGCTTCACCAAATACCGGTCTTAGATTGCTCGGAGCAGTTTGCATAGGCACACCTAGATGGCGCTGCAACTGCTTCCGTGTGGATGGAGACGCAACAGCAGCTAAATGACGCCCAATCTAAGTTTACACTGGATATACGTACGCGGCCAACAAGCAGACCATCGTATCGGAGACTAAGCTGTACGACAACAGCCTGTGCAGTCGATTGCTCTTCGAGGCTCGAGCCGGGCACTATACGGACGCTGCCCTACAAACTACATTTCAATTCGACAGTGACCACGAGCGTGGGCCGGGTGTGCGGGGTCCTCGACGAAGCAGTAGCGTACATCGTATTAGAATGTGTGGGGCTCCAGCCAACCAGGACACAAGACAACGGCCCAAACCCTCAAAGCCCACTGGCGCTTGCCGAGGTGTTGGGCTTCACTGACGCAAAAAGGGACCCCAAGCGAACGACGAGTCAGGGGTGGGTGGGCGGGCTGCGCAAGCAACCAGCCATGCATTGCGAGTGCGGACGACCTCCAGAGGGCCACGCAGGCAGGTCACAACAAGAAAGTTTGAAGACTGGTGGAGGAAGATCAACCTCAGAAGACATCAAACACGCAACCGTTCCCAGGCTTGGGCATTAACGCTGTTCAAGCCCGCTCGATTTAAAATGGGATAGCCGCATCCTCATCATCGTCGTCGTCATCATGCGTTTGCGTTCCGTTTTTCTAAAAGCGCTGGTTTGACGCGCTCCGCGGCGTTAAGCCCGAACCACGTAGGGCGTATTCGCGACGTATTTGCGGGCGTTTTGGCGGGCGTAATCCCGACGTACAGCGGGCGTCGGGACTCGGTCGGCGTAAATACGCATCGTATTCGGCGATCCGACCGAGACAGATCTCGGCGCATCGGCGTATTTCGGCGTGGCGTATCCGGATGAGTACGGCGTGGTGCCGGCCAATCAGCTCCCGAGTTCAGAGCCGGAAGTTGCTCAAGAATCGGCTTGTCTAGCTATGCGGCCGGCTGGTTGGCTTGACTCGGCCGCCCAAATGGGAGCTCGCTTGTCGCGTTCGCCGGTTTATCGGCGAACTGTACGAAATCGCTATATCTCCTTGGAACGAGCGATGAACGACTGAGTCAGAAGAAAATATCATCGATGTTGCGGGCGATGTGAAAAGAATTACAAAAGGAAGGGTTTTGAGCAAAGATCGCGGCCGTCCATTCTGCCGGGAGTTTTTGGCAACTTGACGGTTGCAACGAACATTTTTAAAACAGGTGTAAGCAAATTAGGCTTTGGTTGCTTATTAACATTCAGTTATTTCTGTCTCGTCGCGGAACGCAATAAAATAGCAGCCTATCTACATTTTGCCTCCTTTCATGAAAGGCGCGAGTCGGGCTACACTGCACCAAACGCCGAGGAGACGTCGACAAAAAACGTTCTGTGTGGTTTGGCGACCTTACCCTCTTCCCTTCTGTGAAGAAAGTGTGCTCGCCAAATCCCCCGTGATTACGCCCGCTAAAACGCGCGTAAATTCGTCGAGAATACGCCCTATGTGGATCGGCCTTTACGCTGAGAGCTTGCTTGCGTCGTACGCAGTGATAACGAGATACTATTTACGCTCTCTTACAAACTCTCTGCTGATAGTTTAAGAAACACGTGGCTTATTATGTCTTGCCTCGTGATTCGGCGTTCTTATCGGCTACTTCCGGAATCTCACTAGATGCGGAACGATAACAGGATGCTAGTAACTCAACACTCACAGCGTTTTTTTTTAAGTTTTTAGTGATTTTAGGTTCGCGAAGCTCACACGTTGCCACGACCGCCGCTTCATGACTCTGACAGTACAGAGCTGTCGACGATCGGGTGTTCACCTTCGCACCAATCGAGACTGTAGTACGCGCTTTCAGTTTTATCATTCAGACCGGAAGACGAAGGACGTTTGTACCTCCCCCATCACGGCAGTCACACAAAACCGGGCGACAGGTGAGCGGAACGAGGACTGCAGCAGAGCGGCCTGCCAGCCGGATGCAGCTCCAAAGTTCGCTGGCTGACCAAAGTGAGGCGCCACATAACACCAATTCTACATCCATCTATGTGTTCATAAGTTATAACCTGCGCCTAGTTTGGGTTCTCATCGCTACATTTTAACGCGCTGCTGTAGAAGACGGTTCCATATCACATGAGCGAATGACGTTTTAGCGAACAGCGCCATATTGAGCGAATCGACGTTTCAGAAAATAACGGGGGCGCGTGTTAACCCCCCTCCCCCCGTCCCCGTTAGGTCGTACCAGGATCTCTCGGCCGCCAAGCGCGTGTCGCTCGTGTGGGCGGCGCGTGCAAATGCAAGCCTGCCTGGTATTGGCGAGTGAGATCAGAGCCGTTTATACTGACAAGAGTCTTGGTCCAATGGGCGGAGTCTTGTTGCCCGCTGGAACCAGCGGATTTTGGTGATGAACACAAAGGTGGTGTTACTTCTTTGTCAACTGCTTATTCTAGAGGAAATCGCATAGAATTCCTATGAGTCAGAGCCACCAAATTGCGGACGGAAGTAGTCATCCCCCGGAGTGTCAGACAATGCTGCTGTTCGTGTTGCTCCAGGCTGATCAAACACCTGTATCTCACGTCATAAACGGTTACTATGGGCGAGATGTACGGGGGGTCCTGGAGGCCGCTCTCGAACGTCATTACCTTGCGAACAGACACAGCTTCGATGGTGTTCGTAATCAGCAGGTGGAAGCTTTAAATCATTGCGCTTTGAAATCAGCACTGCAGACACCACCAAAATCAAAGTTCTTACATTACTCTTATTTCCGTCAATGAGAAATCCTTTGCTGACGTCATAGTCAACACTCGGCCAATCGTGGGAGGCTGACCACGGGGATGCTTTTGATCGATCACGTCGCCAATATTCCACCGCATCGACACCAGCCGTGACCTATTTTACAGCAGAGCTGTTAAAAGCCAGTTTCACCAGGATTGTGTCCATCCAGCAAATAAATGTCAGACACAACATCCCGGACAGCTACCGCCATCATGAGTGAGCGGCAACTAGCGGTTCAGCCGTCGTTGCGCATGCTCTTTCCACTCTTGCCACTTGCCGACTTGCGGCCGGCCATTACTTCATTCCCACCATAGTACAGCTTCGCTGGTCTTCCTTCTTCACCAGAGTGGAAAGGCTGAACGTTTTTCTGTCCTTTTCAAAGACAGCAAGAGTGCGCGTGCAAAGCTTTGATGGGTGCTGAAGGTGCGCGAGAGCAGAGATTTCGAAAACTTCTTTTATGACGGGACGCTCCGGGAAGGACGGGCTTCAGCAGTACTTTGAAAATGATTTTTGGCAGCCTCCGTGCACCCAATGGAAAAATTATCTCGATATTCGTCGACCCCGAGGGCCAGATGAAGACGATTTAAGCGTTTTTACTCAAATACAGAGCCACTCAGCTTCCCTTTAAGAATGTTGCTTTTATTGGCGCACAAAAGAATTAGTTTGTATCTAAAAAGAAATCTTAATTGACGTAACCTGTGTTTCCCAAAATCTAATATAGTCATAATGACCAAATAAAAAAAGCACAAATCATTGCATAGTTTACACTTGTAGATGTTCTGTACCGTGCAAATTTTTTATCGTTAAGCATGTATAGTCGGCGGGATATAGCCCGTAAATACAATATACATAACTGGTAGTACGTCGCATGCTGGCTTTCGATTTTTCCCATTTCCCCATGCTGTTTTTTTTCTTTCTTTAACGGAACATATGTTGTTTTTACTTTCCTTCCAAGAATTCTTTTTGAAGTTTCATTTCATTTCTTGGTTGATTGTGTATTTTGTTTGTTTATTTATACATACATATATGCATGGGTCGTCAGAATCGACGTCATTCGTCGATTCGGAGACCCATGCATCCAAATTTCCCAAATTTGTTGCAGGAACGCAAAGCTGCGTCATTTTGGTATGTTTTCTTTCTTTCGCGAGCTAGGGGAAACAAAACGATAAAGTCTCAAAAACAAAACAAAAATAGGTCCGGTTTTTCTACGATGACGGCCTTCCTTATAAAAAAAAGAAAAGAAATAAACTCAGAAGCAGCTGAGGCAACTTTAGATCAAACCAAAATAGTCTGAAAAAAGAAGGAAATGGGAGGGGGGAGGGGAGAGAGAGAGAGAGAGAAATAGAAGCGTGTATGGAAGGCAGAAAGAAATATTTCGGTTTGGCTTTCGTCCAAAAGGTAGACATAGTATATGTATGTACGCAGTCTCGTCCTGCCTTCATTCCATTGGCAATGCGATTTTTTTGTTTGTTTATTTGTGGCTTCTTTGCGTCCTGTCATCTCCAGTTCAACACTGCGTTTTTCACCGCTTACCCTGAACGCGTGGCTTTTTGGGGTTCGTGCTCCCGCGAACGCATGTTACGACGCTTCAATTTTATGTTCATATATTTTTTCTTTGTGTGCGCTTGTGATTGTGACGTTTTGGTGACCTTTGGGTTCATTTTTATATTATCTTCCGGTAACCTGTCCTGCTCTTTATTTATTTATTTTTATTGTAAAAGTTGCTATACGTAGAAGAGGTTCTTTTTCCCACCCCCTTTTGAAAACTTGTTTTTGAAACCCTACTATAACAAAGGCTGAGTGTCTGGTGCTTTCTTTTTTTTCTTTTTTAGAATAAGAACAAGCTGTGTATCAGAAACTTCCAGTGTGTAGACTTCTACACGAATCATGCGCAGCATCAATGGTGTGCAGTGTGCGGCCGTAAGAACCAGCAGATTTGGCACGCAAGGCAAAATTCGAATTCCAAACGTACATACGAGAATCTGGGCACGCGAACGTGCTTTGGTAACAAGTTCTACGTCTTATCTTTTTTAGAACCCAACTAAGAGTTGCCGAATCATTAAAAGTAAATAAAAAACGCGGACGTGTATTTTCGATATCCTACACCAGCCTGTTCATCGTCTGCTCCAACTGGTTTGCGAACTCGCTCCTGGGTGACTTGCTGAACGTAAAAACCCTGAGAACACATAGAAGAGGCTGGCGACGAGTGGGATAATCGCGATAAGAACTAATGTAAACGAAATATAGGAACTATACTGTAACCACCCGGGAGCAAGCTTGCAAATCAGTGTGCATACGACGAACATCCTGTTTAGGACATTTAAAACGCACGGCCGTCGTTTTTGCACCACTGATAATCAGTGGCGTCACGAGGGTCAGCGGCACCCGGAGCGGTAGCCCGCCGCGACACCCCCCCCCTTCCCGCCGCTCTCGCAGCCCGTCACGACCCCCCCCCCGTTCTCCTGGCCCGCCGCGACACCCCCTGAGCGCTGCACCAGGGGCGGTCCGCCCCCCCCCCCCTTGTGACGCCAATGCTCATAATATTTCACCAGTTCTGAGTTCTAAAAATTTGGCATAAAACATTTTTTGGGGAAACGACGTTTGCGTGCCCAGTTTTAATTAGGTACGATTAGAATTAGGATTTCGCAAGGCGTGCCAATTGTGTTGTGGCTTTACGGCCGTACCCTGTACATGAATCTATGAATAGAGCTCGATCACTAGGGAGGTTTTGATAGAATGTCCCCGCACAACTGTATACGATGTGGCAGTCGCATGTTTTTTTTTTCTTTTTGTCTTCACTCTAAAAACGGTATTAGGGTTTGTTGCCCTGTAATGTGCACGGGAGGTCAGTCGGTTGGCATTTGGGGATAAGCATAGTTATATTTGCTGACGACTCAGAAACAAATAAAGCGAATAATAATTACGGCATTCGCAGCTTGAATACTCATTTCTTGTTGGTGGTATCACATGATGGTGCAGTTTCATTACCTGTCTGCTAAGTGACAATGCGGTCGGAGTAGGCTACAAACTTTTGGTGCGTCCCTTTCTTCCCACTGTCAAATGTAAATGCAGAATCTAGAAAAGAAGCGTAAAACGCTTAATAAAGAAATCTAATTAAAAAACGGGAACGTTAATATAGACGATTGACGGCGTGGGTAGGAACCCGACGCTTATTGCAGCAATTCGGTTGAGTAAGACTCAGTTCACCGTCTCAATTTGGGATACCACGTGGGCCTGAAGTCACCACCTTTCGTTCGTCAGATTCAAGACAGGCTTAATGATACCGAGAAGTGATTATTGACGACCTCTTCAAGGGTTATAAACCTTCGATTTAATTTAATTTTAATCATTCGTGGAGTCTCGTTGTTACTTTAAAATGAATGACGGTCCGTTATATAAAACAAAATAAGAGAGCGGATACGTTTGCTGATGATTGGTACAGGCTATGTCGGGCTTTTAGAATTTATTATTCAATACAAATAAAATGGTGTGCTGCTCGCTAACAAAAAAAACACAAAAAACATATGTTTTGACATATATCTGAGCGCTTACGCCTCGTGAGTAGGGTACCAAACCTTTTGAAGTGGAACTACGTCAAAAGGCGCGTTTGAAAAGAGCGTGCAAGGTTGAGAGTTCGATGTCACGAAAACTTGGTCAAGGAAGTGACGTTGTACAGCCGCCTCCTGCAGACAACCGCGCATTGCGCACGCGCGTCCTTTCTTATCTGCTGGCTTGCTCGTTCGCTCGCTTCAACGCGACGCGCTCCTGTCTCATTGAAACGGCGATAGACGCCGCTTCGGCAGCCGTGATTCCTATACTTCGTTTCACCTTCCGTCCAGACGCAGCGGATGCTACGAGGGAACGGGACCAATCAAGCAGCGTCAAAAGTGCAAATCACTAGGCTTGTTCTGTTTAGGATTGGTTCAGCGATGAAAAACACAGACAGAAACATTACGAACACCATGATGGTGCCCTTTTGACGCTCTCTGATTCGTCATATAATCTCGTAGCATCGGCTGCGTCTGGACGGAAGGTGAAACGAAGTATAGGGCGCCTCCATTTGCCGGCCGCTGCCGGCAGATGGAGGCACCCTACGTGATTCTACAATCTTCGCTCGTCGCTCTGGACAGCAGCCGAGCGGTCGAGCTCGCGTGCTCTGCGGCACGAGCAGTTCACGCGACTCTCTCGCGTGACTCGGTGAAGCGTTAAGAACAATCGCACGCAATAGACCATATTGCTGTCTTACCCAAGCATCAAGGAGAATGCAGGGATTGGTGTTCCACGCGCCGCACGTGCTGGCCTCAGCAGTAGTAACTTTTCCAAAGCAAATACCTAAAACAAATGGCATCTCTGCACGCGCGTTCGTCAATGCTTTCTTTTGGTTATTTACTTCGAATCTTTTATACAGGAAAGCCGTGCGCGTGTGGCGCGTGGAACACCAATCCCTGCATTCTCCTTGATGCTTGGGTAAGACAGCAAATGGTCTATTCCGCATATGCGCCTCGGAGATCGCGGAGCGGGAAACTGCACGTTCGCTTCTATCCAACGTTACTAGAACCACTCAGTTGGGAAACTGCCAAAGAGCCTGCTCTGAACAAGTGGCACCGATTCGTACTCGAGAACCGAGCTAATGGCGATCGCAACGCCGCCATTTCTCCAGGAGCGGCCACTCCGGGAACTGCACGGAGTATCGCATTCGGTATCGTCCGCTGTGACTCTCCTATTTTGGCTTTAATCGGCCATTTTGACGCCGAAACAGATACGGTGGCAGGGGTGCCGCCCCCCATCTCCCAAGCGGACTCGCCCCGAATTACTACCGAAGTTAGGATCCGCCTAGGTCGGGACGCGCTACCTGAAATCACCGCTGAGACATGGTTGTATAAAAACAATATGAATTCTGCCGCAAAACCTTGTGACCTGAAGATATTAGAAAACATCACGCGCCAGCTATTTTGCACTAGCTTCCAATAAAAGTTTCTACAAGAAGAGTTTTTTTTTCGTTTGTTTTTACGCAAAAACATGCTTTCTAAAAACTCATAATGACCACAGTCAAAAAAAAGAAAAAACAACTGAGCCGCCATGTTTGCACTTTGAGCCTGGGAGTTTCGGTACTCTGGGGACATTCAGTGACTCTAGCAGTCGCCATATTTAGAAAATTCATGTTTCAACTCGCCGCTAAAAAGGGCGGCGCTGTTATCGTATTTAGCTCGGTCTTGGTGGACGCCAGCGGCCAGCTTTCAAGGGTCAGTTTCCCAACTGGGGTTCTAGTAACGTTGCCTCTACCGGATTACGAGCCACGGGCATTCCCTTCTTGCGCACCCGACATCGTCATGCATGCGGCAGGAGCCCGCGGATGTTTCTACAGCTGCGGCCGTAGTTCTACGGACATTTATGCAGCATAGTAAACCTGCGCACGGACCAATCTTTCTTTTTATTACTTTTTTATATTTCGATTATTCTAAAAAAGTATCTCACATATTGTATAAAAGCATATGGTTTTCAAAACAATAAACCCGCGAATAAAACTATTAGAACCCGAAAGTCTACACACACACACAGAAAACAACGTCGGCGGACATCAATGTCGACGAACATTCCGGCGCATTTTTGAAAATAGATTATTGGCGTGTATAAAAATGTATGACAGCTGCGTTCAAGTTCTCCTGCTAGATTTTATAATATCAGTCTGCAAGTTTTAAGCACAAATCTGTATACTCATAAAACCCCAAACTAAATACAGGAATAGAAATTAAAGCTAAGCGCAGGGAAATCAAAATCAATAATTAATACGTATTCAAGTTATTGCTTGAGAAGTTCGGGATTTGGACAGAATTTCAATACCGCATCGTCTTCTAGCTTTCTTTTTCACCGCAAAATTGTATATATTTTTTATTATAAAAAGCTTTCCAACAAAACATAACGACCTCACGCGAAATTAAAGTGTCGAGCGTAAAAACAATCCTTCCTGCGTAACAAGACCTAGATCACAGTAAAGGTCTTAAACACACTCACACGCACAAAAATATTCCATAATTTATAGAAAGGAGAAACCGGTATCCCATTATCCTCCTATTATGACCCCCTTGTGTCATTGGCGGTGTGGACGCATCGGACTGAAAAAAGAAATCGATGAATCAATACCAACCCTCCCCCCCCACACACACACATACACAGATACACACACGCATATATACCCAAACACAGACATATATACACACGCACACACACACAAGTACATACACACGCATGCAGGCCCACACACACATACACACGCGCACGCGGATGAACATACGCGCGCACACGCGCACACACATGCATACCCACATACACCCACACACGCACACGAACGAAACAGCAAAAGACATACACACGGGCAGCTATACTATATAACCGAACACATCTCCGCAAGAACGTTCCTTTTTATCTTTCCCCCGACTTTTCTCATTTCTGGCCGTCCCAGCAAGGGCGTCGGGGGACAGCCGATGGAGCAATCAGCCGGGGCATCCCGCGCCCGATCGAACCGACGACAGATCGGGACTTCGATCCCTTCCTAAACTTTGTCCCGCTCCCTCCTAGCTTTCTCCGACATCTCCGAACCGTCAACTCGCATTCAGTCTGATGCTTACAGTCAGCGTTCTGTATTCGTCCAGCGCTCGTGCAACATCGACTTTTTTTTTTGGCAAAGACAGGGGTCAGTTTTGTGATGCAGGTTCATATCTTGTCTTCGGCAACCGATCTCACTAAGCGTTCGGCGCATACGTTGCGCCACCACAACTTTAGTTCACGGGAGGCAGACTGCCGTACATGCGAAGGCTCGTGCCATCTCGTGCTCCAAAAGCGCAGAGCTCCAGCAAAGCTATTGCACGTGCAGAAAGTCTAAAGTTACTTCGATGCATTACGGCAGCGGTGGCGTAGTCAAACTTGGTGGTGAGATTGGTCTCGCTGTCAGCACGCGCTTAACCGAGAAGCACACAGCTATGAAAATAATTCGTGCCAAATTGAAAAAAAAACGCGAAAAAAAATTATTACAAAAGAAAAAAGGAAGTAAATGTTTCGCTTGATGTCCAGTCAACCATAGCCTCCTATATACTGACAAAGCCTGGCTGATCGCCACGAGAAGCGGCCGCCGAAATGTAAAAGGTGGAGCGGCAGACAACGGATGAGAGGAGAGCAACGTGACTGGCGCCCCGCTGCGGCGAGACGCCGAAACACACTACTTCTCCCGAGCGAACAAGTATGTTTCGGGTCCTCGCCGCTGAAAAAGCTGTGCGCTGACGTCCAGGTTCCCACGAGAAATGGCTCTTTGATGCTCTGTGCTACCAGATCCTCGCGCTCCAAATCTGCGACCGGGCACTTTATGGCTCCGTCGTCAAACTGCCAGGCTTTGTGAGTATATAGGAGGCTATGAATGAACATCACCTAGAGAACAAGACCACGTAGTTCTAATTTTTTACGGGGCAGAGGTTAGACGCGCGAGTGCTGCGTCGGTGCTTGGCTGCGTCTCGTATCCTCGCTGAGTGAGTACGACAACGCTGACGGAGCGCTCATGCCCAATCTGTGCCTGGCGCTGGCCTCCACTAGGTGACGCAGTATATTCAGACCTCGTTATGTCTAGCATGTTTCGGTTCGATGCGCCTAGGCAAATTAAATATTAAAGGGAATAGCCTTTTTTTTTTCGTTTTGGGAGTTAAGTTTGGGGAAAATAAAGCCGCTTACGGAGCCTTCTTTTTTCTAAAAAGAGGTTCTATTCTTGATCTTTGGCGTGTTAATATCATTGCTTGCGTCTATAGCCCTGCGCAGATAGCAGTTTGATCATCCGTATGTGATCCGCATCCGCAGACTTTGTATCCGCGTCCGAACCGCATACGCAAAATTCGGAACCGCATATGACCCGCAATTCGAGCATCCATTTTCATCAAACGTAAATTAAAAAAAAACAAAAAAACTTGTAGTTTATAAGTTGTTTGTTTATTTTTGTACAAATAACTCTTCGAGTTAGGATACGGGGAAAGTCAATTTATCGCATATTGTTTTATCGAATTGATATTATAAGCGATAATCCTTCCAGAGACACTTCGAGTAGCTGGAAAGATGATCGCAGTTACGAGATCGTCCACTTATAGTCTGCGACACACTGCCCAAAAAATGCGCCCAAAGTGAAGCAAATACTTTTTTTTAATTTTTATGTCATGCAAACGCGTATTTTCTAAACATAAAAATTAACGAAGGACAAACTAATAACATAGTGTCATTTTATTTAGGTCAAACGATAAAAAAGGTGTGAGGGGAAAAGCGGTCACTCATCGCATCGAAGTACTCGAATATCTGGTAAGATGCAAATACCAGTCTTGGGTAAGTTACTTTTAAAAAGTAATTCGTTACAGTTACAGTTACTTTCAGAAAAAAGTAGCGAAGTTACCGTTACAGTTACCGCAACAAAAGAGTAACTCGTTACAGTTACAGTTACTTTTAAAAAGTAACGACGTTACTTTTCAGTTACTTTTCTATAACACAAAAAATTAAGAAAAACTAGAAAACGCCCCTCACAAAGTTTTATTGCATTAAATGAAAAAAGTACGCTTTTTACTTCATATTGTAACTTAGCAGCAGTTGCTTCTCGAAATTAGTGTTTGAAAGTTTCCACGCCAGAGTAGTGGCGCAAATCAAAATGCGAAACATGCGCAGTGCCCTCCGCGTGTATTGTTGTTTCATGGTTGATTCACCCGATTAAAAAGCGTTTGCACAAAAAGAAAACCCACAACATAGATAGTGCTTCAAAACCTCTAAGATGTAAGTGTTCAGTCACAAAGTACAAGCGCGTGCGTAAAGATAACTAGATTTTTTTTAATCAAATCTACACGTGGCTATATTCGGGTCGTGACTCGCGACAAAGAACGTATTCACAAGTTTGTGCAAGGCCAATTTGACACTCGAAATGTCGGAACAGACGATTTGGAAAGTGCAAGATGTAGCTAAATAGTACTCGTTCAGTGATATATTATTCATAAAAAGCTGAAAAGTAACGACAAAAGTAACGTCGTTACTTTCATCGTTACCTCAGTAAAAAGTAACTCGTTACAGTTACAAGTTACATTTTTAAAAAGTAACTCGTTACAGTTACAAGTTACCAAAAAAGTAACGAAGTTACAGTAACGCGTTACTAGTAACACGTTACTACCCAAGACTGGCAAATACACCACTAGGAAAATAAGAAAATAAAGCAATTTAGCCAGAGCGGTACAACCGCTAGCCTAGGTTCTTTAACGTGCACCACGCAGTAGTGATACACGACCGCACGCCGGTAGGATGCTTCATTAAATCGAAACTGGCAGGGGTGGGTATTGAACTAGGAAAATATCACAGTATTCAATAACAGCAACACCTATCGGTTTCAGTTTTAAACACTAACCAGCAACTGCGTGCTCCGACTCACATAGTTAGCAGCAGCTTGCCATCTGCCAAGAAAAAACAACGCACACACGTGCATGTTTCACTTGTCGAGGCTGTTGTGTAGAAACACAATATTGTCAACGATGGGCGAGTTCGGGTCGGTTCGCCCCTCTTGAATTACAAGGCCCGTTAATGAGAAGTCTCTGTCTCTCTGCGGGTGCACTTGATGCTTGGATAGCATGCACGAACTGCGCTACAAGAGTAGAGGGACAGAAACTCGTACACCTCACTCTTGTGGTGGAAGGCTTTTTCTACTTTTTTGTGACTGGTATGTTTTGGGTTTTCTTTTCCCAAAGAGCATTTTCCGCTCTATCTCTGCCAAACAAGAGCACGCTCTCCCGAGATTCGACTGATGCCCCTGCATTCTTTACTTTTTTCAGGGGCAGCATTTTTGGCGAGATCGAACGCTCTAAAGCAAGCTTTGAAGAAGCAGGCCTTTCTTGGCGTAAAAGACAATTTTCTCCTCGATCGGCACATTTCTTTTTTCTTCCAGGAGAGTAATTTGCGCCCGCAAAACATTCGATAATGCACTTCATATTATAACTCACTTATTTACGCTTTACTCTGCAGTCGCACACGTTTATGGGCCGCCTCGACGAAAAGTGCAAATCGGGACCCATAGACATCCGATCTATCCGCGATCCGCAACCCCTGGCATCCACATCTGATCCGCAATCCGCCAAATCTGGTTCATTTTTATCCGCATCCTTCAGTTGGCTGCAGATGTCCGCGGATATACAGGGCTCTACATGCGTGCGACTCCGAAGAAGCTGGAACGTTCCGCAACGCTTACATTACCCAGTAGGCGCCTGAAGCAACATCATCTAGAATAATGAAGACCTCCGAACGCCCCACTCTTTCTCCGAGGAACGTCGTCGCAGTCGGATGGCGCCAACTCAGCGATTGGACTCGAGTCCGATGTCGAGCAGCCTTCGACGCGTTGATTGGACACGAGGCCCAGCCGAGCACTGACGCTTCACTCGTATCCAATCGGTGTCTTCGCTCGATCTCACTATGATGACGTCGAACTTTTATTTCGCATGCTTTGATTATTCTTGGTGGTATTGCCTGCACGCGAACGTTTCCTGTGTTTTCTTTTTTGTTTCTGTTTTTTTTTCTAACACAATTACGAGGTATTTAAGGAAAGGGAAAGGCGCGTTGACGAGTGCTGTTTTCTAGGAGCGAGGGAGCGAGGCCTCAAGTTACGTAGACTTCCATAGTAAAGAAAGAGTACTAACTTCTTGGTCGGCTTATTTTGATTTGCTGCCGGTTGGTGGTTGCGAGACTCTAGAGTTATGTGGACTGGCACCCTCTATGGTAAACTTTGTGGGCCACTGGAGGATCCGCAGCGTTCGACCGGGTTGCCCGCATGTTAAACAGTCTGTCGGGATTCCTGCCGTGAGGTGGCGAAGTGTAATCGCGGCCACGCGAGCGGCGCTCCGCCGCAGATAAAAGGTTGGCGCAAAAGTTTGCGCGGGACACTTTTGAGTCGGAGAGCCCGCGGCTTGAACAGTCGGTCAGTAAATGACTACGTGTTGTTGAACGAGTGACTTGTGTAATACTTTGTGGCCAACAGCAGATAGGGAAATCACACAACCTTTAACTTTTAGAAGTTCGAACTGGCGCTACATCACATTTGATTTCCTATGACAAGAGTTTCGTGTTTTACAATAAATCTGAAAAAATATAACAAAAATTTTCTGTCAATTTGGATTTATCAGAAAAAAATTTGAATTTAGAGATGACCACGGCGAAAAAAAGCGCGGTGTTTTACAAAAAGTAATGTAGCCCTGAGAAGCCACTTCAGTTCCTTGCGAAATCTCGGGCTAGTGACAAAAGGGGGTTTACCTATTAGCTCGTTCAGGTTCGTTCAGGACAACATGTCATTGTATTACTGGATCTCGACAAAAGCCGTTGTTTAGCTTTCCAGTTTGGACCATACTCTTTGTGCATTTTGGAAGAATGATGAGTAGTCTATTTATTATAGTGAAAGCTATGTACCCGTAGATTCAATGAGGGGGAAAGGAGCTGGAGCTTCCATGCTTCCCGCCGTCTACATCCAGGAGTTTAGCTATTTTAATGTATCGACTGATATTAAAGCAACACCTTTTTGCGATTGTTTTTTTTTTTAGACAGTTAGTATTGCCAATGGCAAGCTCGGAAGGGCCAAATGCAGCTGCGGAAATATCGTTCGATGCAGGTGAGTCCCGATGAATTTACGGTACGTTTGTGTGCGAACTTTATTTTCTTTTTGCATTTTGAAAAGTTGTAACATTAAAATTTAACGTCGATTTTTAAAGACTTGGAAATCTCACAAAAATAAACTCAGAAATACACCCACGGAATTTCAAGAGGAATAAACTTTGAAAACACGGAATCCTACCTATAACCTAAACAAGTTCGCAAACAACTACGGTTCAAATATTAGTCTGTTAACTGCTGGTGAAAACGCCTTTTTGGGGCACCAGTCTGGCAACCGCAAGCCCGCCCTAGCAAGGCTCGTCTATCGGACGATCTCCTACACACATCAGCAGCAAGATGCCGGCGCGCCCAGAAGCACCTCGCAAGCGCGCGCATACAACGCTGATAATCTTCCCCCGCCGTCCCTCCAAAAAGCGCCGCCGATTCCATACGGTGCACGGCACACCTACCTCCACCTCCGACAGACTAACGGCGAGCAACACATGCACAATGCAACGGCGTTGCGGTAAATCTTGGGCCAACGTGGCAGGTCATTCGTCCCGTAACACTAGAACTTTGTATTAGGCGGCGCCTGTCGCTTCTGCCCGTTCATCCGGCCGTTGGAGCAGTTCCGAGCGGGCTCCATCCCTCTCTGCCGAGCGCCAGGATAGATGACGGTTCGAACGCATTTCCAAGGCTATCGATTCGCCGGGACTCTTGCCTCTTCCTTCCATTTCCGCCTATTGTCGCCCCTCCAAGAGGACGGGGCGGCTTCCGTTTTCTCCGGGTTGTCCAGGCGGTGGGGATGCCCGTGGGCGGAGACGTCCATAGGTGTGCGTATGCGTGCGATTATTCGGGCATATAAGTGTTTGTGCGTTTGAGCTTATGCATGAAGGCCGTCATGCTTGTGTGTCTGTGTGCGAAGGCACAATCTGACGGACAGAGTTTACATGCTATAAAATATTGAATATTGAATTTTATGATTAAATATATTAGTACTGATGCAGTAACAGTATGGCAGGGATATTGGATATTTGTATTTTACCACATGTTACTGTAATAGTTTAGTACATTGTACGAACGTCGTGCTCAAATAGCCCTTAATATTAGCCCTGTCGGCAGGGATATTGGATATTTTTATTTTACTATATGTTACTGTAATAGTTTAGGACATTGTACGAACGTCGTGCTCACAGAGCACCTAATATTATCCAGCAGTTGAAAAGAGGCTGATGTACAAATCCAATTTTGAAACCTACAGCACCAACACTTCGTAAGCGAAAAATAAATAAAAAAAAGAAAAAAACATACGTGGTATTTCTTGAGGCAACATATGCATAGAAAAAACGGAAAATTAGTAAGTAGCGAGCCTATTCGTACAACTTTTTTACAGTCTCCTGATTTTAAAATTCTACTAGCATTTACTGAATTGGCGATCCTTTAGCAGCATTTCTGGTGTTGTTGCTTTGTCCACAAAAATGTTTTAACGCAAACAAATATAGGGAAAGTTTGCCACTACGCCATGTGAATCCCTGACTAATATAGTTGATTTTACTGATCAAGTGGTTCGGTGGGATTTGTGTATTACTTCCTTATTATTTCCTTCATAAAACACACTTTTAACAATGCATCCGTGCGATATTATCTGGGCGAGGGCCAAACTAAAGTACACTGTCCGACATCGGCGCTTTTTTTGCAGATTTCTTAGACATGGCATTGAAGAGCTCCAAAAACCCCGAGCACTCACTACTCATTTTGATGAGGTTTTTGCGATTCTAAAAAAGACAAACGAGAAGAAAAAAAAAACGAAAATTGCTTGTCTGTGCTAACAGATACGCTCTCCCGTACAATAAATGAAGTTTCTTACGTTACATTTTAACATGACAACGTCATTTCCCTCGTTAGAAATGCGAACAACTGTAGTCACTAACAAACAAAAAAACGCAAAAAACTTGTGTTTACGCTTTGATAGCTACTGACAGCTTAAAAAACGCAGGGCGTGAAAGTAGACGCAGCCGATTTCTTAGAGTGTACAGTACACATATTGACGCGTGTTACGTCATTTTACTTTAGTGTTAAACGAACCCCAAACAGCTGTTGGAGACGCATAGCGGCGCTATCGAAGACATGATCATTCAAGTCTGTTCCATTGAAAGCCCGTGCACGGCGGTAGGTCAGCGAGCTTGCTCTGGCGTTGTCACTTGAATGAGGAATATCCTACGAAAGCTACTTCAAAGGGCAGCTCCACGACCGCGTTTTCCGCTCAGTCGAACGCGATCGGAGGCAGGCTATTCTATCGGTGAATGCTTGCTGCCGCAAAACGGATTGCGGACTAAGTTTAATTTAAGATCCATCCGAACATCTCTCGGGACATGTATTTATTTTAGTGCACACAGTTGAGGCGTGTTTCTTAGGCGAACCGCTCTTTGCGGATTTACTCCGTAAAGTGAAGTGCTGGAGAAAGAACTAATCAAATATTCTTGGATACGTCACGAACTGACGGAAACTATATTTCTCTGCAGCTGTTCTGTCCGACAGAACAAAATGGAAATGTAATGAAAAAGTGTTCGTAGGCAAACTTTTGTTCATAAAATTTGATTGACTACTTTCGGTTCGCTTACTTGGATGATAAAGTTCAAGAGC
Source organism: Ixodes ricinus (assembly GCA_037355805.1). Lineage (NCBI taxonomy): Eukaryota > Metazoa > Arthropoda > Arachnida > Ixodida > Ixodidae > Ixodes > Ixodes ricinus. Next base: position 105,820 of record JAZHYW010041408.1, read on the forward strand.
TCAGAGCAAAACTGGATTGAACACACATGCCGAAATACTGATAGCATGCTAGAATAAGTTGGCAATGATTACGTATTTTCGCACATTAAGCATCGACAATTACAAAGCACGATCATGAATCTGGAACGTCATCCGCAACTGGCACGTCACAGAAGCATAAAAAAAAGTTTACATATTTAGAACGTTCATTTCCCCGAAGTTGAGGCGGTTGTGTTAAGATATGATAAGACATAAAACGAAACATTTTTGCTCGAGAGCACTGAAAGCAGAAGGACAGAAAAGCTTCAAGAATACAAGCAGTAATAAGGTAAATAAGCATCGTTCGTGCAGTTAAAAGCCCTCCTATTTGTTGAAGAAAATAGATACAGAACGCACATTATTTATTTTACCACAACGCCGCCAATGACTGGCATACATTATATATACGGTCCTGAAAGAATTAGATAAATTCTTTACGTTAATAAAAACGTATTAATAAAGTCATGTGTGACGTCATTGTTAACACATCGTTCTTTTCGTTCTCGCAGCCGTTTTGATTTTTCTTGTTGCACAAAGACGAGGTATCAAGTCACTAAACAAGTAAATAAATTATATAAATGCCATGAAAATTGACTAGTTTGCAGACCTGCCTCACCCGCAGATGCAAGATGATAAAATAAAATCTCTAATGTGGAGGCTCTGGGCGGAATAATGACGAAAGGAAGCGTGCATTTTGCACGTATTTTATGATGTTGACGCGAAGACAAAATCGTAAATATAAAGTTTAAAGTACAAAACATACATTTTAATGAAGAAGAAATGGCACAACACTTAAAGCAAGAGTGAACGAAGCGATAAGTCTACAATATCGATTAATCTGCTGTGTTATTTTACCTTCGTTTAAATTTTCGCGCTGTTTGTTTGTCTGTCGTGTACCAATTAGACCGTCCTGTTTCTCTATTATAAGCAATTTAGGGCACATTACAATGTGTGCACATCAACGCATGTTTGTTCTTCATTCACTGTTAGGCTGGTATGACGGTGGAAATTACGCTCTTACACCAATCAACCGTCAGTCTTCCGCCTTGTATTACGTGATCACTCTCTTCGTGAATAGTCGCACACAAAGAGCGACGTAAGTCGATCAGAGGTTTACGACTGATCAATCGAGCGAGCCCGCAGCTTAACTGTCAACGGAGTATTGTGCCGATTTTACTGTGGGTGTGATTGTTTCAAAACTTCCCTCCTACTTGGTCGTTCTCGTGCAAACCTAAAACGATACAAACTGGTACAAACCGTATCGTTACCAAACACGCCTATTAAAAAAGAAAGCGCACAAAAAGAACACGCCTTGCTTTTATACCTTTAGTGACGGCGATGGTGAGTGCGTGTGTCGCCAAAGAGCAGAACGGCCGTCCCTTTCTATTTCGGACGTTTCAAGGCAGCCGCGCACAGTGTCGTTTAAAGCGACCGCTACCTCTAAACGAGACGGACGCCGGGCTTACTATAGACCACCGCACTGCGTCGCCTGCGCTACATTCGGTAGAACCTCTCATTAGGAACGCATCATGCTCTCAGAAACCGGGCCGCGCAAAAGAACACCCAACCTCCACTATACGCGTTAAATTACAAACTCCCGGAAAGGTGACGTGAAGCAACAACAAGCGAACAAGAGAAAGCAAAAAAGATATAAAAAAGCAATGACACTAAGAAAAGAAATAACCGGAGCAGCTAAAAGAAGCAAATGAAAAGTTTGAAAGGCGACGTCGAGTAATAAGTACCTGTAAAACAAAAAAATACAAAAAACAAAGAACTGGGTGATAGAGTTAACGTAGCCTGTAGAGAGAGGCGCTTTCATTAGTGTGTTATTGAGTCGCGCCGTGCCACAAAAGGACGCGAAAAAGGGGGCTAATGGGTGGCGGGGTCGTGCGGGATAGCGTCATTAAAAAGGGGTATACCGGAGGTACGACGAGGCCCCGAAAAACGAAAACGCGAAACGAGAAAAGGACATCACGAAGACGGGCGGGCGAAAGTGGTGGCGCGCGTTCCTGCAGCGCGTAAAACACGTCGGCTCGTATGCAGGCGCATAACGGAGGCGCGCGCGGGAAGGCGCGTCACGACTGGGAGGAGGAGTCAGACCGTTGGCAGCAGGAGCAGCAGCGTTAATTCTCGTGGGGACCTCGCGCGGCCACCCTAAGCGGCTTAAACGTTCGTTCTCTCCGCGATAAGGCTCGCGGAGTCCGAAAGCGGGATGCTCTTCTGAAGCCCGGATCGTGTTTGTAAACATTCACTCCGTTTTAACTTACGGCGGAGCGGAGCGGACGCTCCGAGCCAATCCTGTGATGAGAAGGAATCACCTGTATGTCGCGCCGCTCTTTCTGAAAGTAACGTGAGACTCGCGCGGCAATGGGTTGGCTTCGATGGCTCGTAGCATTATGTGGGGTCCTTCACAAGGCGTAGACGGAGTATTTTGTTCTAGGGTGCTGAAACGCCTGAACGCAAAATTTATACTTGCACATAAAAAAAGAAAGTAAGATACGAATCGTGTTTAAGAGCGTTGTCATGCGGCATTCGAAGCGCGGGTCTCGCGTTGACCCGCGTTCGAAACTGTATGCAGGCTGTCTTTTGTATGATGCATAAGCACTGTGACCCCGGCTTTAGGGGCAAATCGAATCGTGTTTATCGAGCCGAGCGAATGACGTATACATATTGCTGAAAGGTGATTCCGTAGGAATGTCAACGGTTGGAATGAGATGGCAAAACTTGAGACAGAAATGTTATATCATTAACGTTTGCACTGTTTTGTGTGTGCGCGTTTCTCCGACCTCGTCCGGCCCTTTACTCGCTTTCTTTCATTATGTCGATTAACCAACTAGCCCAGTACTGCGCTATTTTAACGTTATGCGAAAAAAAAAAGGTTCTTGATTTTGGCAACATACTTTATTTATGTATTCTGGGGCTCTCTATTCTCCCTCAAAGATGTTTAGCTTTTATATTCAAGTTAAGGTCTGAAACACCACACATGATTCTACGCTCTTCTACGCTTTTATAATTTGCTTATTTACACTACATTGCAGCTGTAATATTTTGGAACACAGATAGCAAAACTAGCATGTATATATGCATGAGGTCCTCAATCAAAACGTAGAATTAAAGTCACTAACTAGTCACTCTGAAAACATATATTTTAACTTGTTATCTTTCTCTGCTTATTATTTACAGATTACATAATCATCAACACTTGCATATATGTAGGTAAAAAAATGGTTTATACCGTGATTGCAGAGACAGCGCCGACGGTTCCACACCGAAAAACCGTTTTCGCTTTCTACAAAAAGATAATCGAACATTCCTCTATGGGGGCCATTGATCCCTTCCACTTTTCTCGAATCGACGGCATACCTAAGGGCAAAATGAAAGCGGAAGTTTCAAAAACAAAGTTATGTGACAGTGGGGGCAACTTTCTGCCATCCTTACCATAGACAAATAAGGAAAAGAAGAAAAAAAAAACAGCAACGAGACGTAGGAAACAAACGATTCCATCGATCTGCTAACCTCGTCTGTCCATCCATCCGTTCCAGCTCGAAAGAGGAGGGAAGAAAGAGAGAAAGGGACGCAGAAGGAGGAAGAGAGTGCTCGATTTTTACGACATCGTTGGAAGGAAGGCGCGGACCTCTCCGAATCGCCGTGGTGTGTCACATCTTCCGCGGAAACATTTCATGCCTCCCCTCCGCCTTACGCCGCCTTTTATTGCTTTTATCGGTCGTCGGAAAGTCAAACAGACGCGGATAAGAAGCAGAAAAAGCAGCAAAGCTCGCAGAAAAAGGCCGTAACTTCCTTGCCGCCCTGGCGAGCTTGGACAGTAAAGCGCTAAAGCAAGGGGGCCAAGATGTAAGACTGACACGATGACGACGACGACGTCGTTCAAAGTAGCACGAAACGAGAAAGAAAAATAAAGCTCTAGTGGTGAGGAAAGGACGAAAACACAGAAATAAAATGAAATAAAAAATCAGCAAAGGCTAAGGGGTCGCCGAGTGCCCGCGAATAGGACATGGCGCGTTCTGTGTGCCAGAGGGCGACAGATGTACTGGGTTAACTCGACGAGATTGGAGCGGATCTCTGAAGCAAGTCTGACACTTCCGAGAAAAATAAAACAAAAAAAAAAGATAGACGACAGGGAAACAAAAATCGTCAGTGGCTTGAGTGGGCTTTTTGGTTTGCGGAACAAGAAAACAAAAAAGAGGGAAAGGGGGGATGGGGAAGACGTTGATATAGTCTCGGGCACTCGCGTGTGTATATACCGCAAAACAAACAGAAATGTCCTCCTTTTTTTTGCGTCAAATGGTTCAGTGTTGTGTATTCTTGGATACCAATGGTTTAATCGATCATTTCCTTTTTCCCTAATAATTCTTTTGTGTGTGTGTGTGTGAGCGGGGAGAGGGGAAGGGTTCTGTCATTGTTTTCGATTAACTGTCGGTCACATCGTCTCTTATGTCGGCTACCGACGTATGTAATGTTTGGGCGTTCTGAACACTGCCCCGAAGAACTGAAACTACCCCATTTGTTTCATTTATCTAGAGCAGCGGTCTCAAACTCATTGGAGTGTGGGAGCCAGACAGCACACCGAGAAAGGTCGAGGGCCAACGTAAACCATATTTATGTGACAGTTCTTGGTTTCCTGGCGATATTTGCAGCAGCAGTCTGAGAAAATACGTGTATTTTAATGGTGATATTTTCTGAATGCGATAATGCTGAGCTTTATCTTCGACAGATGTTTTCTGCTGAGAGAGAGTTTGTGCAGCCGAGGTGCGTTCTTGAGCAAACAGCTCGCACTTGCAACCTAGCAGCGGAATAGACCTTTTGTTAAATTATCCCAGCATCACTAAGAAATAATGCTGGGAATGTAAGTATACGCGCTGCCGGCGTCGCCTTATATTCGAAGTAAACAGCTAAATTAAGACGTAGATGAACGCGCTTGCGAAGTGTCGTTTGTTCTGGGTACAGTGGTACTGGGTTTTTATTTTCAAACAGTTACTGCTGCAGAGGGCAGTACGCGCAGCGCGTGTGACTGCACTTGAGCACTCTCCTTGAACTTGGGTAATTTAACAAAACAGTATATTGCCATACAGGTGGTTTTAACATGACAAAAATCTGGAAGCCAACATGAAAACATGACACAAAGTAAATAAAAACAGAATAGTATGAAGTTAAACTATGCGATTACGTTATTAAGGCGTGGCTAAGTTTCGGGCGGAAATGAATCGGCGACTTGAGATTATTATGGCGCATGCCTTTAAAGCGCTCGAGACATGGGAACGGGCACGGGCTCGAAGCCGGTCACCTGCGAGCCGCGTCCCAGCGAGGTGAGGGCCGCTTGTTTGAGAGCCCTGATCTAGACGCTTAAAAAATACCCCCCCCCCCCCCCAAACAACTTTGAAATTCTGGTCGGCAATGTAGCTATACCACACAATGCATTTATGCGTTGTGTGGTACAGCTACATTGTTTCATCTACGAATATTCGACTGAAAGAGTTTATAAACTTTTTCAGTCGACTTTCTACAGTCCCCCGCTGAATCACCACAGCCACTTTTTTTTTAAATTTCAGTTTCCTGAAGTGTATACCTATATCTAACAACGGAATAAACACACAGTCATATTAAAAAAAAAGTTTTAGTCCATTGTTTCCATAGCTTCGATAACAACAATATCCGATAACGATAAGTATAAGTGCGCAAAGGCGCCGGTTTGAGTATCGGGTATCGTTATGGAAGTTGTCAGAGTGATCCAATAAAACTTAATAACACCCTTCCCGATCAAGGCCGTGCGCCGATCGACACGTCGAATAAATTCGTTCGGTGTTTGTTTGTTGCTGTTGCTTTTGTGGCGGTTTATTATTCTCCCACGCGCTTTCCCAAGAACGAATATTTAGAAATTACGTTAGCTCTCATGCGACTATATAACGATGAATTGTAGCATTTTTTTCGCCGACAGCTTAGGAAACTCAAGGTAGGCGATTCCCCAGCGTCTAATTATTGTTCCGCGGCCAACGCGATTAGGGGAATATATACTATAAAAACGTCTAAGTACACCAATCACGAAGCAGGAAACTCGAACGCAAAAAGCCTCGCTCCGTGGTTTTTATAAGATATCAATGACTATGAAACATAAAACAGTGGCGGCCAGTTATGACAGCGTTTATACGCAGCTACAGAAAAAAAAAACTACAATAGCTAGCGTTGTCAACGTCCAGGTGGCGCCAGCAGATTGAGAGCCCACGGTTACAACCCTGTCTCGTTGTAGTTCGGCAAAGGGTGAAAGGAACGCCCTATATACTGCGTTCCGACGGCTTCGATATATGCGCTACGTACGCGAGCGCAACGCACGCATATTGGAGCGTGACGCAGGGAAAGGCCTTCTTCGCTGTAAAAGCGCACTCCGGCAATACATAGTCACGTGACTCACTCCGTTGTTTCGATTGACCCGCAGGGGCCGGAAGTTATGCTGTATACTGGCATGTTATAAGTTCCTGACCTACCCAGCATTTCTTGCTTCAGACACTAGCTAGCTATAAGCGACGCCATCAAAGTAATAACTCACGTTTGAACAATGCGGCCACCACTTCCAGGCATACCCAATCTGTTTTTTTTTGTGCTCTCAGTCGTTAGGTAGCGCCGAACAAAACAACATTGCATGTTGCCTTAAAGGGGATTCAACCGCTCGTCACTCAATGGGCAAATTTCGCTACACAAACCTGAGTTTCAGGA